>JAUTXW010002734.1:0-212500 GCA_030620095.1 Kuschelorhynchus macadamiae | reverse complement strand
AACAGCAATACCAAAAATAATTTTGAAGAAATAATAAAACAGTTCTAAAAATTTAGGTTCCACCGAGATTTGAACTCGGATCGCTGGATTCAAAGTCCAGAGTGCTAACCATTACACCATGGAACCTGTACAAGTACACAAAAAAGTTATTTTATTCAAAGCACCGTATACAATACCAAAAATAATTTTTAAAGGTCAATGAAAAGCTCCAAAACTTTAGGTTCCACCGAGATTTGAACTCGGATCGCTGGATTCAGAGTCCAGAGTGCTAACCATTACACCATGTAACCTGCATATGTGCACTAAAGAAACTATTTTTATTCAATACACAGTAAACAATAATACCAAAAATAATTTTGAAGAAATAATAAAACAGTTGTAAAAATTTAGGTTCCACCGAGATTTGAACTCGGATCACTGGATTCAAAGTCCAGAGTGCTAACCATTACACCATGGAACCTGTACAAGTACACAAAAAAGTTATTTTATTCAAAGCACCGTATACAATACCAAAAATAATTTTTAAAGGTCAATGAAAAGCTCCAAAACTTTAGGTTCCACCGAGATTTGAACTCGGATCGCTGGATTCAGAGTCCAGAGTGCTAACCATTACACCATGGAACCTACATATCCGACCGAATATTAAATAGCAATATCTGTTTTTAAATATTTTTTTATAACACAGAATCATTAAAAACATTACAAAGTCTGTAAATCATTCATTTTACAACATAAATTAATTAAAGAACGTTGTTGATTTCGCTTATTATTCTCCGCTCACACAGTTTTCATAATAATTGCATAATATAATCGCAAATTAGTGAATATTTTATCTTTACATATTATTGATTAGTCGACAGATAACAAGTTAATGTTGAACTAAAAATAAAAATTTATATTTTCTGTGAGAAGAAATGATTAAATTACAAATCTAAGATCTAGAAACAGCTGTTTTGTGTACTATTAAAACAGGTGTGCTTTTTCATAACAGGAAAGCTTTGACGACTTTGCTCAATTAGGAAATCATTTATTATTATTTAGCATTAATTAGACCGTGTCAAATAGGAATATTATCCGACGTTTCACTTTCAAGGAAAAGGAAGGAAAATTTCATGGTAGTGTATAGAAAACTAATGTATACAAATAGATACTTAAATTCTCACCACCATCCAGCACAAGAACAAACGTTTACTAACTTACTTATCTAGGGTCCTTTCAATTTATGACGAAGGGTCTTTAATATTGCAAACAGAAATTTGTTATGTAATTTTTAACACAGCAGGCGCAAAAAATCGTAGTTTTCTAAAATGTTAATTTTAAGATCGTTGCAAAAATCAGGTGATTAAAATATTTTCCTGTTAAAATTGTTAAATTAAAGTTGATAAAATTAATATATTATTACTAGACTCACACAGTTTGTAGCTTTTAAAATTAAAATGGACCCCTGCATCAAGGAAGACTTAACTTTTCGGAAAAAGATTTGTAGTTTAAAAAATGGTTATCTCTAACAGCTTTTTGCGTGAGATTTTTTTAGACATTAACGTATTTGGTGGTACAAAATTCCAACTAAAAAACCGGGAGATCCTTGATTAAGTTTCAAACACAAGAAAATATATTAACACTAATTGTTGATATTTTCTCGAAGTTTTGAAATATTTTATCTTGCGATCTTTATAAGCTGTAATAAAGCCCGTTCTTAGTTTAATTTAAGATAAAGTGTTGATAGAGCCTCTTAGAGAAATATTTAGTTATAGAGCTAAGAAGTTAGTGGTCATATTTTCACGAAAAAAAGGTAGTATAGTTAGTTACTTTTTAAAGCATTTACACTTAACTAACAAAAAGGAAAAACAACAAGAAATTGTAGACGTTGCGTAGGAAGAATAATAAAGAATGATATAAATTTAAACCCTTTTAAAAATATTCCTTATGCAATTTAACGGCTGAAATAAAACAATGTGTGAAATATCGAAAGATGTGAACTTATATTACGAAGATTCAGATGTTCGGTACCCGAAATCGAATATGTTTGTAATAGCTACACATTTCAATAAGACTGTGGGCCTGCGCATACCTCTAACAGTATCATTAGATATTTACAAGAGAACTGCCAGATTCTACAGAACCTCATACTTTGCCCCCCAACAGTCCGTACCTTAATCAAGTCGATTATACAGTGTTCTGGAAAGAATCATTTAAAACTAACCAGAATAAAATACATAATAATAATGTGCTGGCAAAATGGTTTAATAAACTCTATTGGATTATGGTGTAGAAAGCTACAAGCTGTTGTAGAAATTCGAGGAGGTTATATTCATCATCAGTTTTTTTAAATAGTTATTTATAATATTTAGTTTTTTTAGACAAATAATTTAATGTTCAGTTTTCTCAAGTCAGATAATAAATGTAATAATTTTTAATTCCCTTTCTTGCAGGGCTCTTCGCAGATTTTTGAAATTTTACAACATGCAAATCTTGATTTTAACTAGCGTAATCTATTATAGCAAAACACAAAATTATAGGTTTTTTTGTCGATTAAATACCTCTGGCATGTGATTTAAAGTAAAAATGAAATTTAAAAATAAATAAAAACAAAATTTTCATGTCTATCAAATTCTAAAAATATTCTAAGCGCCTAATTTTTGCAGTGACCTTAAAATCAACAGTGTGAATCTCTCAGAGCTCATTCAGTGTTCAGATTTGGTGGATCTGGAAACGTCGCATAGGAATGCCATTTTGACACACTACCATAATAACCCAGTGGCGTAGCGTAGTGGGGACTGAGGAGGCTACAATACTGATTACAATCAGTATGGAACTTTTCATTATTGTGTTTGTGACGGAACCAGGGAATCCCCTTTCTTTAAGTAAGGTCTAGCGACTAGCATCACCGTCTCTTCTAACCAGTTGTCTTGCGATAATTCCCGTGTTTTATTTTGTGATCGGATTGTTTAAGACGAATATTCAGCGAAATTGCATTCTTTCATATAAAGAATAGAGTTCAATATTATTTAATAACACCGGCAAATAAGTCCCTTCGCGAGTATTGCTTTGAGGCATAAAAGTATTTATGAACAAAGGAAATCGATATAAAACTGTGAGAGACGGTGCTATAAGTTATGCAAAAAATATGTATGAAGACCTTGGCATTTCCATGGAACCTCAGAGGCGCAAAATGAGAAGGCACATTTTTGACGACGGAAGTGACATGTCAACTTAGATAGAATGAATGCAGAAATCCGTTACAGATTTTAGCAGCCACAGAATTTGGAAGAAAAGTTTGCCTATGTAACGCCGTCTATACTATTAGATCTGCACTCGCTTCTGCCGAATCGTAACTTCAACAGGCAACGAAAATAAATTAATTAATGTGGATCCACTAGATGGTCGGTATTATAATTTATTGTGACATCCAAACTGGAAGATATTTTCCCCAGTATTATAATAATGCACCGAACATTCCTCACAATTGCCCTAAGCAATGCCAACTGTGAGAGAAGCTTATCAAAAGTCAAGTTGATTAAAATTAATTTAAGATCAGCAGCAGGTACTTCAAGTCTAACTAATCTGGCTATCTTGTCTATTGAGTATATTGCCTATAAGAAGTATGTAAGTATGTATGATAGTGCAATAAAAGATTTTGATCTTAGAAAAAGTGGACGGATAAAGTTTTAGTTAAATACAGACGTTTTATTTTTAATTCTATCCATTCTTCAATGAAGATATATATATCGTAACAGTATCATTCTAGTTCTAATTGGAAGTTGATTTGTGTTTTATACTCTATTCTCTGTTATTCGTTATGTGATCTTAAGTTTGTGTAATAATAGCTTAATCTTGTCGACTAATATCGTAAATGTTGTGTATATATCAATAATTGGCATACGTGTAGAACTTTTGTGACAAATGTGTTTATTATATTATAAAATATACAGAGATGACTTCTTTGTTGGTACCCTGTACAATGCACAATAACAAATTTATTTTTGCCGAAAAGTTCTTTAGAATTGAGATTTTTGAATTTAAATACCTAGACAAGGGAGTGACGAATCTGGCCTACGCCCCGGGCGTCTGAAATCCACGCTACGCCACTTCAAGAGCTATGATCAGTAGATATGATTTTACTAAAAGAACCAATAACTTATGGAATCTGCCAGAATGTATAGTCCTGAGAAGTTTGAAATGTAAACATCTTGGTACTGTTTTCTTCCAAAAAATTCATAGCTTGTTGACAAACGGCCGCGAAGCTATGAATTTGATATATGTTTTTAGAGGAGACGTGGATCTCGAGATTTATCTGAAGCATTTTTCTGTACCGCCTTTGATACCCTTCGATGTAACACGGTTGAGGTCGCAATTTTAATTTTTTTCTGACGAAACTTTCTGGAACGATGGCTCTTCCGGTCTGTTTTTGTTGGGTTTCGATTTCGTTTGACGCTTGTATCTCAAAGTGGGTGAGTCCTATGGAAATTTTCCTAGAGACGTTTTTCATAGGAAATATCTAGGAGAATAAAAATCTAAATGCAACTCTAAGATGACGAGAAAATTGAATTTTTTAAGAAAAACTGAAATTTTTCCAAAAAGTCATAAAAAATTAATTTTTTTAGCCACTTTTTCTTTTTTATAAAAAAAAGTACGCATCTGGTCAGAAAACTAATTAGGGCGCCGGAAAGTTCTTAAAAACCTACACAATATAAATTTAGGAAGGGTCTTGGATTATAATACAGGGGATGGAAGTTTGCACCAAAGTTCCCAAGAATCTGTACATTTTCTAACGTTATATTGTATTACAAGGAAACTAATACATCTAAGCCCGTAGGATATTTTTTTACGAAACAAGATATTTTTAGGTAAACCAAATTTCGAGATTATAACTCTAACGGTTAAACTACTGCAATTTTTTAAAGATGATATTTTAAATTCCAAGTTTTTCCTCATTTTGCCGCTTACTGCGAATTTCCAGACCTGGGGACAGGGCATTTAAGCACTCATAACATAACAAAGTCGTTTTCACAATTTGTATTTTAAACTTACGAGTTTAAGTGTATCTGCATTTTCTTGGTGTTCAGAGAACTCTCTTGTGAGAAGAGAACTGTGTTTTTCAATGAGAATTTGCCTGAGTTATACGAAAAATAGCGACAACGACGTTGCATTTTAACAATATAATGATTATTTATTGTGTTTTGAACCGTTTTCATTTGATTAATAGGTGTAAATTTGAATAAGTTCTTCCGAAGAAGTTATCGACTTTTGAAATCCTCATTTAGTCAATGTTTAAACTGTACTATTAAATGTTGTATGCTCATTACCGGAATGGGTAGATTTTCGAGTTTTTTGGTCTTTTTATTTTCAATTTTACATCTACTTTTACGGATTATTTCTGAAAAACCTTAAAATCGTGAATGTATTATGAGGGGTACACATAATTAGCTTTTCAGAGTATTTTCTTATAATGTCTGATCAGATGTGTAAATGTCTCCATTGCACCGACTTAATTAGATAGCATCGAAGGAGACATTTACATGTGTTACAAATTTGAGATACGAGCATTGGGATCGTGGAAACGGTAAGAGATACAAGCATGGATATATTAGGGCAAAGTTGCGTAATTTAATGTCGAATAATAATTAGTTTGACATCTGCATACTGAATTTGAGGAGATATTACAAAAGGAATTTTACATCTTTATAGCAACTTTTCCTTATCTACGAGAAGGTGCACCTAGATTTGAAATCGGACGTTTCTTCTTCGAGGTTTCATTATCAACTTAATTGTTTTAAATACGGACCTGGATTTTCTATTTTGTTTTTTACAATCATTTGACCTCCCAAAACTAATGATGTAATGCACTCATACATTTAGGTTATTTAAAAACCTCATTTGCGAATTTGGCGACATTCTGGTTTTCCGACTCTCCCTAACACATTGTATCTTAGAGCAAAAGCTTAAATCTGCTGTTGAATCATTAAGTGTCATACATTGTTAATCAAATCCAGGTCCGTATTTAAAGAATGAAGTTGATTATGAGACCTCGAAGATAAAACGTCGGATTTTAAATCTGAGTGTGTCATCTTGTAGAGGAAAAAAAGTAGCTATAAAGATGCAATTTTTTTATATGTTTTTAAATTCAGCTAGAAAAAGAAATAAATGCCAAAGACGTTTTTGGGATTTTTTCGGATATCTTCGAAAGTAATCGGAATTTTCCAACTTCGTGAATGTTATAGCGTTGCGCAACTCGTACCTCGAATTTGTAACACCCTCATATTATATTATATCAATAATATTAAAAGTTTTTCTTAAAGGAATTTTTTGACTTGGAACTGTTAGTGGTGGCGCTTAGTTTTTTAGGACAACACAGATTGGTATTTAAGAATATTTATACAAAACTATTTGGTTGGAATGATTCTGTTATATCATAATTTTTTAATAAAGTTGAAATTAGAATTTTTGTGATTAGTGTTCTTATTTCATTTTACAGTGAACTGTTGGTAAATATTATTGTGACAGTAGATTCTTATGTTGTCAGTAGTATGGAGAATATATTTTGACATTACCATTCAAGATAGTGTGAGAAGAAAGTCCAACTTCTAAAGAAGCCATTCATTACTTTATGATTCTTATTTACATTATTTTGTTCATTTATATTTGATTTATATGTTTTAAAGACAAATAAAGCTATTTTACTTATTTACTAATGTGTGTTATTGCCTGCAATAAATATTGTATATTCTCGTGTGTTTTATTTAGCGTTTATACATATTTTCTGTTTTGTATATTTGCTGTTAATGTCTGAAATATTTCGTACTTTTTGCAAAAGCAGCCACTGTACGGTGATTATTTCATCCGTTTATTTAGGTGTAATTGTAGTAAATCTATTTGAATGTCAAAAGTTAGTTTTTACTTAGACTGATGTACAGGATGTCTAAAATAATATGTCCTATCTCATTATCTGGAGAACCATAAAAGATAGAGGAAAAATGTAAAGAGAAATATGTCTTTGTTTTTTTTAGGTTTTATTTTCTTTTGTTTTACAGGGTGTTGCATTTTTACTGGGCTGATATGAACTTTCTTATTTTAAATAGGATATCCTATATGTCATTACAGACTGTAACAGTTCGTTTAAGCTAGCGGGCGTTTGTTAATCCAAAATAGCCATCAAGGTTATGATAATAGTAAAATAGGATCGAAAACAAGTATGTAGGACTAGACACTTAAGGTCACGCACACGACTAATACACGCACCCAAAGTCCGCATGGACAACCTGACATATTAATTGTTTTTCTATGGAACTATCGGAAGTTATTTCTCTTACACATTTATAAATCGAATTTCACTAATATTTAAATTGTGTTTCAGTGCCAACAGAAACTGTGCTATCCATTCCTATGTTGCCATTTTATATTGGTCCTACTTGGTCTTTTTACTTACACAATTCTATTTAAGTACCTCATGTATCTAACGGCTGTACCAACCGATCAACTGCACGTGTCTAGCTTTGGCATCGCTCACGTAATTTTCTTCTTAACGCTAGGAATCCTCTACGTTTGTAAGTATATCTATTTCCTTTTTTTTTTCTGAAGGATTATGTATAGGGTGCTGCTATTACACCACTGCATTTTTCTACATACTGCGTTATTCAAGGTCATATGGGGATGACCTGGTAACATTTTGGTAAAAATCCACTGTGACAAAAGAAAATGGCGGCCTAGTGAAATGTTAAAAAAATTATTACTAAGAAAGTGCTTATCCAATTTATCTCAAATTTTGTACAAAAATCAAATATTATGTACGAATCAACTGGTAAAATTTTAGTATGAATCCAAGATGGCGGAACAAAATGGCGGTTTAATAAAGTATTTAAACACGAGAAAACTACTTAATGAACTGATTTCAAATTGTGGGCCCTAACTAATTGTAGTATAGAGATGAACTAGTAAAACTGTGGTATTAATTAAAGATGGAGGAACAAAATGAAGCCCAAATAAAATTTTTGTATTCCGAAAAAATCACCCTCTCAGGTTTTACATATTTTCGCGTTTTGGCGTCCCTAGATGGCAAAAAATATGTTTTATCAAGTCCGTCGGTTTGTCTGTCAGTTCGCGGTATAGCTTAAAAACTACTCATCAGATTGACTTCAAATTTTAGTCAAAAATTAAAACTCATATGGGTGCACCTGATAATATTTTGGTATAAATTCAATATGCCGGAACAAGATGGTGGCTTAATGAAACGGCAAACTAATTATTACTTAAAAAACTAATTATTCAATTTGCACAAAAATCAAGTAATATTTAGGAATCAACTGGTAAAATTTTGGTTCGAATACAAGATGGCGGGACAAAATGGAGGCTAATAAAATATTTAGAAATTCAGCCTAAAAAAACTACTTAATGAGCTGATTTCAAATTGTGTGCAGGGCCGGCCCGAAGGGCAGGCCAGCCAGGCTACTCCGGGCGCCTCCAAAGAGAGAGAGATTTATAACAATGTTTACGAAATAAATTTTACTCATAAACTCATTTCGAATATTTTTATTCAGTTCTAGTATAGTTCAACCAATAGCATACATATTTTTATTAACAAGGAGATTTCGACAATTAATGTTTCAGTTATTAATAATATATTGTCAAAATAACATGAAAATAAGTTTTTCTCTTGGAAATTAAAAAAATATATAAAAATGTCTTTATTGAGGTAGAATTTAGAAGAAAGCTTTATAACAACGGGCAACGCCATCTAATATATTATCCATTAACTTCCGAGGCACAATCGGTTTAAAGGTAATCGATCTATTTATTTATTGAACAATTCCAGTGACTGTGGCTAGTAGTGAACGCAGCTTCAGCAAATTAAAATTAACTAAAACTTATCTAAGGTCATCAATGGGCCAAGAGCGGTTAACATCCTTTGGAATTATCGCTATAGAGAATGAACTTCTACATTCTATAGACTTCAGTGAGCCTATTAAGCAGTTTGCTTTGTCCCGGCGAGACAAATTCCTTTAAATAGTCTAGTTTATTATTTTTATAGTTGATGAAATATTATGTTAAAACTTACTTAAATATACTAATATCCAAAAATTATATTATTTTCTGTTGAGATAATTAGGTAAAACCGAAGGCGCCAACGTATTGTGGGCCTGGGGCGCGCCAGCTCTTCGGGCCGGCCTTGATTGTGTGCCATAACTAATTATAGTATAGAGATGAACTAGCAAAACTGTAGCACTAATTCAAGATGGCGAAACACAATCGCGTCCAAATAAAATTTTTGTAATTTCAAAAAATTACCCTAGCATATCTTCGTGTCTTAGCGTCCCTACATTCCAAAAAATATGTTTTATCAATTCCGTGGGTCCGGTTTGTCTGTCTGTCAGTTCGCGACAAAAATTAAGGCTCATATGGGCATGACCTGGTAATATTTTGGTAAAAATCCAATGTCCGAACAAGATGTCGGCCTAGTGAAACGTTAAAAAATTATTACTAAAACAACTAAATTGCCTCAAATTTGGCAAAAAAAGTCAAGTGTTACACAAGAATGACCTGGTAACATTTTGGTATGAATATAAGATAGCAAAACAGAATGGCGGCCTAATAAAATATTTAAAAAATCAGTCTGAAAAACCTACTTATTAGAATAATTTCCAATTTTGTATAAGCATTAAGTGTCATATAGAGATAAGCTGGTAAAGTTGTTACGATTTCAAGATAGGGGAATAAAATGGCGGCCAAATAAATTGTTAAAAATTAAGGTAAAAAAATCTCCTTATTTAATTGACTGTAAATTTTGGAGAAAAAAAATATGATATAAGGATAAACTGATGCGATTTCAACATGACGTAACAAAACCGCGGTGTGTGCCAACGTAAAAACTACTTATTGAATTAGTTTTAAATTATGCCCAAAATCAAGTATGGCATAGGTAGAAATTGGTATAATATTGATAGGGATCCAACATATTGGAACAAAATGGCGTCCAATAAAAATGTTGGAAAAGACAGTATACATGTGTTCCTAAATAACTATGTACTGAACTAAATTAGTTCACACAGCACTATTTATAATGAAAGGAAATATTTCATTTTGAATTCTCATATGGTCCAACAAATCTTTTTTTGGTGGGTTAATATAGGCTTTTGAAGGGAATTGTTCAAAGATTGTAAAATCTAACCTGTTTTACTTAGAGCAAAACGGATTGTACGCTCTATTACTTTTCTCTAATAGTTTTGGCAGCAACTTTTGGTCTAACCAGAGTCAAAGTTTTTGAAATTTAAAAAAAAAAGTTAAATTGACTTTACCTTGAACTTTCCTCGCTATTAATTATTTTTTTTTTTTAAAGTAAAATATGGCAGAGGTAAGTTCCGCACGTACTTGTTAAGTAATAGCAGATACACAAATTTTGTTTCATTTCACTTTCCTTAATAGAAGGATGGATGCATATCAAGAGAAGTCCCGAGTAAAGTTAAAATTAATTTATAGTTTTAACACGTATGAGTGTTATCAGGAAACATAATCACCTGTATTCTCTAAAGAGGTTTAAATTTAGACCGGGTCTAACTTGACAGTTATAGGTTTAAGATGAGATTTTTAACAATGAACAAATTTTTCTAAATATCACCATTACAAAACGATACAGCTTTTTTATATTATTATAGTGACACAATCGAAACATAACCGGCGAACTAAAAGTTTTCAGTACTATGGCAACTAGACCTAGTCTAACTCTTAAACCTTTTTAGTGAATACGGGGAAAAATGTCTAATATATATTTTCGAAGGAAAATGATCTTTAGCACAAGAAATACAACGACATACTAATTGAAATGAATGACTACAATTACGTATTGTTTTAACGATGTTTTGAAAAGACCGTTTTTTATTAAAAAAAAAAACCAAAGAAATATATTTTTGGAAAAGAAAGCCGGTTCATTCGAAACAATATAATATTTAAAATGTTTAAATTAGCGCATAGTATACTCAATTTAATTTATTTAAATTCATATTGTCACACTACTAGTCATACTCATAATACCAACTTTATTCTTTATGTACGGTTTGGGCAATAATTTTTAGTTAATTTTGGTGACGACTGTTACTACTTCAGTCAAATAAACCCAATATCATTAGAAGTTGGTTGTGACAAAGTTGATATTTTTCAATATATGAAAAACCAAGAAAGTCTAAAGCAAAATACCTCGGAAGATGATGAGAGCTGCGATAAAGTTTGGAAATATTTTATAGATTCTGAAAACGGAAACAACTGGTACATTTTCATCTAGCTCTTTTAAAGAATATTGTGTTTAGTAGTTTCCTTTGGTTACATAATTTTCCTATTAGGTTAATAAAAACCTTTAGAAAAATGTTTCTTAGGTACTTGTTCTCATTTATATAATCTTATGTATTTCAAATACATTTTTCCAAATTTTCTTTCTTTGCCGATCTTCCAAAAAAAATTAAAAAAAAAACCCTCTCCTACTTTTTTTTAATTTTTTTAATTTCATATTCCGATAATTTACATTTTTAATTTAAAAAAAATAAATCCTCTTTTCATCTTTTTGTTTTTTAATTAAAAGAAAGGCGGGTGGGATTCGTTCCAAAATCTTACCAGTTCATTATTATATCACACTTAATGTCAATTCGTTTTGTCCTACGTCGAACCATTTAGATTTTGAAAAGGGGAAGACAGTATTTTCATAAGGGTAGTATTTTGAAATTAATACCTTCTCGTCATAGCATTAATTTCTGGAGTTATGGCGAATTTTATTAACCTTGTGACAAGAGCAGCATCCTAAAATTTCAATAAAATTCCTGAAATTAAAGCTAATAGCCTCAGTGTCGAATTCAAAGTATGCTCTGAGTAAAACAATTTCCCCGGAATGGTTTGATAAAATAGTATTAATCAGTTTAACAAAGTAGAGCTAAAATGTTAACATGACTTTGGGAAATTTAATATAAAATTATGTAAAATGTAAAAACAACACAATTTTTCACAAACACTTCTACTATATTTTTTAAACGTAACATGTTTCACTACACAGTAGCTTCTTCGGGCGTTACATCTCGAACTTAAGAATAAAAGAATATTTACATAACTAGGTGTAATACAACGATTCGGAAATTTTAAAGATATATAACTCTGGGAATTTTAAGAACTAGCCACTAACTAACTAACTAAATTAAAACTACCTAAAATTATTGAAATATATTTAACAGAGGTGAATTTTAAATTCTACCTGATCGGTTAGCAAACAATTTGAACGTTTGAGTTTATTTCTAGAGAGTCCAGTATATTCAATTTATGACCCTTATTTTGTTTGTGTAAAATTTTAAAATTTTTATTAAAGGTATGACCGGTCTCAACTAAACGATTTGCGTATTTGGACTCGGTTTTTCCCTTGATAAAACATTTATAATGCTATCTATTCTTCTACCAAAATATTTGCCTGTTTGACCAACTATATACGTTTTGTCACATCTCCACAATTTCTGATATACACCTGATTGTTCACGTTTATCAGATTTTGTTTGATTATTTTTTATATATGTACTTAAAGACTTATTATTTTTATATAATATTCTAATATCTAAACCGTTTAAAAATTTCTATTTTAGAGCTAGAATTACCCATATATGATATAGCTTTATATGCAGTTGTTTTTACATTGATACCGGGTAAATCATATTTACAGTTTTTTTATATAACTTTTTTTGTAGAATTTTATCAATTATAATAATTGAATATCCATTGTTTATTGCAATCTGTTTAACTCGGTCTGAAAATTAGTTTTACTTAGAGGTAGGAAGATTAGTCTGTGAACCATACTCTGAAAAGCTGCTAGTTTATGTTGAATTGGATGACGTAAGGAATTTATACTGGTGTTAGATTCTAGTTTAATTGTAAATTTGATATTAGAATGAAGGTTATTATTATATTCGAGAAAAATATTTAATTGTCGTTCAGTTCCGGTAAAACTTGCCCAAACATCATCAACATATCTATGCCAGACTATAAGATGTTTAAAAAAAAGGATATTTGTTGATTTGGTTTTCTAGAGTGTCCAAAAATATTTCAGCAAGTAAGGGGCTTAAAAGATTTTCCATAATTAAACCTTCTGTAGGTACTAGCATAAAGTGTATTGTTAAATTCGGGGTAGTTTTTTTCTAAACGTTCGGTAAGTACGTAATTTAATATAAACTGAGCGAAAAAGTTGACGATTTTGCAGTATAGGTTTAAATTCAAAAACGTGGAGTTTTTTCTGAACATTGAAGGGGGTCAACCCAACATAGTACGTCTAGTAAAATTTATCGTTTCAAAATAAACCATTTTTGATCTTCTAAGCTAGTACTGACTTACTTCATAGTATTAGAAAAGGTAATGAATTGTCTTTTTATTTCATTTTTGTGTTCGCCAGTATCTTTTTTCTTATCGATGTATTAGGAATATCCTTCAACTTATTGCTTACTAGAGAAATGTGCATTCCACACTCTTATTTTTACAGGCAAATGTCAAAACAGTAAAGAACAAAAACGATAATTGGCAAACTAATAAACATACCTATATACAGCTTTTTTATATTTCTCCAGTAAATAAAATACGTTTCCTTGGCTTACAAAACTTTAACCACAATAAAATAGGAATAGATTTAGTTTCTAGGTAATTTATCTTCTGCTAGCCGTTATAGAAACGTCATCGTTTTATTGAAAATTAAATTATTCTACATCTTGGTACACGTCACCTTTTAAGACCTAGAGAACTTGCCTTAGAGCGAGTCCTAAACAAATAGTAGATGATCCTAAAAAAGTTCTGTTACCTCCATTACACATTTGGATGGATGAAAAATTTCGTAAAAGCATTAGACAAAGAAGGAAATTCGATTAAATGCCTTAAACAAATGTTTCCTAATCTAAGGTCCCATTTTTTATTTCATTTTCAGAATTCTACCGAATTTTGATCACATTTCATGTATCATAATCTACATATGTCTAAATTAAGTTGTATAAAAAATCAATTTTGTTTAAAAAAAGGCTTAACTTTCAATAATAAATGTCTAGATGAGAAAATTAGATAATATTAATTTTAAAATTGTTGAAATTGATCACCAGTAATCTGACAATATCCTAGGCGATCTTCAAATTCTTGTAAATCATTGTGCACTACTTGAGCATCTATCAATCTAATTTCCTGTCTTATTCGGTCTTTAAGGTCATCAATATTGGTGGATCTGTTAACATACATTGTAGATTTTAAATAACCCCACAGTTAATAATCCAACGCTGTCAAATCAGAGGATCTGGCAGGACATTCTATAGGACTCCGTCTACCAATCTACCTACCAGGGAAAACTGTATCTAAATATTCACGAGGCGAATGAGTATAATAGGCTGGTGCTCCATCCTGTTAATATCATTAAATATCGTTTTGAATATAGGGATCTACTGAATTTGGATACAATACAGTTCAGATATCATATCGAATGTTAAAAATTCTAGATATCTTTCTCCAGTTAAAGTCCCTTCAAAAAAGAAGGGATCCAAAATTCTGTTTCCAATAATCCCTGCCCATACAATTACTTTTTGGGGGTATTGTGTGTGGCAATTCATTATCCAGCGCGGGTTTTCTGTAGCCCAGTACGTTGCTTCATTCGAAAACAAAATTCTTTGTGAAAATGGGGGGTCATTGACACATCCCACGTCACAAAATTGCATTCTCCTATGCGGGTCGTCCTCATTAAGTTCGTGAACTAATTGAACTTTATAAGGATGCCATTTATTTTTATGTAAATATTTCTGTATCGATCCTTTACTAATATTATTTTCGGTAGCAATAGTGCGACTAGCTTTATGGCTGTTGTCTTCAACTGATAGTAACACATTTAATTGCACATTTTCTGAGATCCTGGGCTCGCCGTTTTCATAGTTATTTCTCATATGCCCCTTACTCCTATTTTTTTTCAATTTTACTTTCAGTTGATTGAGATATAGGCCCTCTGTTTGGGTATTTATAGTTCAGCAATTCACAAACCTCGTTTTGGGTACGCATTCTATCTCCATATCCAATCATCATTAATATTTTTATGCGTTCTCTTTCACTTAATCGTATCACTTCAGAGCTTAAAAAAATTACTTTTAATGGAACAAATATTTACTTTTGGCAGTGAATCAACGTCAAAATTACGTAAAATATGTAACAGGTAATGTTATTAATGTTAACGCTTTCAGTAGATTTGAGTTTGTTTGATTCTTAATATGAACTGCGTTCGGATATGAGGGGTACTTAGTGCTAAAATTTGCAACCATTAGGTACAAAATATTTAAGAAAGCGCAAAAAAACGTTGGTCAAACTCTTGAAAAACGTGTGACACAAGCAAAGCATAGCAGGGGAAATTGGTTCAACTGGAACTTTTATTTCTTCATTATACTATTTTGCAATTAAACAAACATTAAATTTTGTAATAATTTTTCATTACATTTTCTTAGGATTTTGTTTATTTAGCACCTATTTTATGCGCTTTCTTACATATTTTTTTAATCTAAAAGTTGCAAAATTTAGCACTAGGTACCCTCATAACCAAACTCAGTTCATATTAAGAATTAAACAAACTCATATCTACTGAAATCTACTAATAACATTGTTACCTGTTACATATTTTACGTTCATGAATATTTAGATACTCTTTTCCCTGGTAGGCCGATTGGTGGACGGGGTCCGATTGAATGGTCTGCCAGATCCCCTGATTTGACCCCGTTAGATTATTATCTGTGAGCTTACCTAAAATCTACAGTGTATGTTGACAGACCCAACAATATTGATGACCTTAAAGACCGAATAAGACAGAAAATTAGATTGATATAAGCTCAAGTAGTGCCCAATGTTTTGCAAGATAGCCTAAATTAGTATTACATAATTTTGTCATCTAGACATTTATTATTTTGTATGTTAAACTCCCCTGTACAACCATTGTAACATCAGTCCAAATTTTGTATTTGTATTGGTTGATTAGTTTAATTAATATCATGAATTTACGACCTTTTTGACGCCCCTGCCACCATCTTGGATTAAAGGACTTAAAATCACTTTTTCGCTAATAAGTCAAGTCCGGTGCAAGTTAGTTGAAAAATAGTTAGAGCTATAGAGATACAGTAGCAAATTATATACATTTTTGTACAACAATCTTTTCTCACAGTTTCCAAAAGGCAAGGGGATAAATTTATTTCAATTTGTCAAATTATTTCTTACGGATTCTTGTGTCTCTTCAGATTTTAATTATCTAATTTTTGAGTTTTTACCTATCACCATGGAGATAGAAGAAATAAGGCGTTTTCACAAACTCTCAGTTTGGGGGCGTCTATTAATTACGTGAGGTGTTTTTTTTATTTGGAACCCCTCCTTCCACATGGGATTTACCCTATATTTTTATATAATTAAATGTACCGTAAAACAAGGTGTACAGCTACAAAACTTTGATTTTCCATATCACGTGGCCACAACACTTAATCTTTGATTGTAACTGCAAATAAAAAATATAGTCGTTGTCTATGATGTCACTTGAAGATTGTTGATAATATAATATACTAATACCGGGTAGTAATAACAATAGTCTGTGAGTGTACAATACTAGTATATTTTGTGTTAAAGGCTAGTAAACTTTAATTTTAGGTCGGTTTGTAGAGTCCTGTAAACGTTTTCTTAGAAATTTGACTTTTATATTTTATGGTAGATAAGGAAATTTAGTCGGACCAATAGCTACATCTACATAGATATAAGATATAAGAAACATGAAAAAGTGCTTTTAGAGCAGGCGCTGAATGCTGTGTCCAAAGGGATGAGTTTGGGAGAAGCAGGTGGGAGTTTTGGGATCCATTTCACAATAATAGGCCGATGTTTTAGAAAAAAGGCGCTGTTAAACGACAAGGTGGACAAACAGCGCTGACTGAGTACGAGGAGGAATTAATAATAAACCGTCTACTGACTTGTGCTTGATATGTATGACCTAAGAATGCTTATTAAAGGTTACCTTGAGAGGCAGGGAAAAACTATAAAAAAAATGCAATAACAATTTACCTGGAATTGAATTTGCTAAGTAATTTCTCAAGCGTCATAAAGGTGTCCTAGCTCATAGACTTTGCCAAAACATAAAAAGGGTACGAGCTGCAATAACCACGAACAAATAAACAAATATTTTGATAATTTAGCAGAATCATTGGCTGGTGTTCCTCCAGGTAATATAGTAAACTATGATGAGACATATTTATCGGATGACCCGGGCCGTAAAACTATCATTACCAAGCAAGGATGCAAGTACCCAGAAAGAGTCATGAACTCATCGGAATCGTCTTCTTTCATAATGTTTGCTGGGTCTGGAGATGTTGAGCTTCTTCCTTGCTATGTAGTGTACAGATCTATGAATTTGTACGACTCCTGGATAAGCGGTGGACCGAAAGGAACTTCTTATAACAAGAGCCTATCAGAATGGTTTGAGAGCGTTTACTTTGATAACTGGGTTAAAAAGGTTGCTGTTCCTTTCTTAAAGAAGAAAGAGGGTAAAAAATTCTCATTGGAGACAACCTGTCAAGCCACTTGTCTGTTGATTTCATTAAGATATGCGAAGAACACAACATTGATTTTGTCTTTTTACCGGCAAATTCGACGCACCCGACGCAACTACTTGATGTTGCGTTCTTTCGCAAAAATTTGTTTTGCAGACTATTAGCTAAGCTCATCAAGGAGATTGACACTAACAAAGTGTCAAACCTGAAATCCGGATTTGCAAAATGCGGAATCAATCCTTTGAACCTCCAGAAAGTTCTGAAAATGCTTCCTCCAGATATAGTCAATGTCGACTCTGACACCCCAGATCATATCGACAATTCCCTTGTAAGCTTACTGAAAACAATGCGATATGGTGACACAGATAGGAAAAAATCTCAACAACGTAAAAAGAAAATTTAAGTTGATCCGGGGAGAAGCGAATCTGCTAACTTGCCTGACTCAGAACTTGAAAACAATTCATCCGAAGTAGATGATCCTGATATGACACTTCCTTATATAAGACTTCCCAATACAACACTTCCCAGAAGTGGGAGCTCAACAAGTGATGAGAGTGATTCTAAAGAAGATGTTCCGTTGTCAGCCATAAAGGCAAGAATCAGTGATGCTGAAAAATTTGACAAGAGTAAAATTGAAGTACGTGATTGATACGGGTTCTCGTGGTTTTGCCCTTTTAACAAGTAAAGCGGAATCATCCAAAACTTGCGATTATATTTGTAAAATACAAAGGAAATTAACAAAAGTTTTGAAGGTTCTTTTTTAAGATTTAAATTCACCACTGATGACAGAGGATTTTTTTATGGATATCCCGATGTTCCCGACATATATACATTTAGTTATCACCAAGTTTTTCGAAAGTTAGAAGAACCAAAGCAGTAAGGACGCGGTCTTCTTATTTTTTTCTTTTTGTATTTTCTATATGTTTTGTATTATCAATATATTAAAATATTTGTCGTAATGTCATGTGTTCTATTATAATTTTTTTTTTAAACTCCGAAGAAAAAAAAGTCCCGAGATGTATCTATTGACCCCTAAAAGGGGTATCTTTTCACCACCTTTTACGTTTTTTTTTAAAAGCGTAAAAAAAAATTTTTACTGCATTTCTCTGAAGGAATATGTTATTCTAGACGGAGACCATAGTTTTAAGTACAAGAAAATCTATCAAGCCGGAGTAAAAAGATTCGGAGGTTTAAATTTCAAAAAATCGCAGATATTCACCCCGTTTTACGGTATTTGATATGTTCAAGCATTTTCCTTCACGCCACTGAATACCTAAGCGTTATTAGTGATGTCTTCCAAGTACTACATTTTTTCTATGAAATAAAAGAAGAAAATGATACTACGTTGAAGATGCATTATAATGATTTTAATTAAATTTAGCAAAAGTAAAAAATAGGCTGCGACACCACCTTCAATAGTTCTTCACTCACTCCAAGTTTCAAATCGTGGAATCCCGGTCATATATAATATTTAATATGGTCTATGCCAGGGACTGATTTTGTAACACAAAATTTTGTAATAATGTATATTCTCTGAATGTTGATGTGGGATTTTTATTCACCCCCCTCGTCGTTCTAAATGAGATTTCTGAGATTTTGTCGGAACCCTCACCCCAATTTTGAGCTCACGTTATTAATGGACTTTCCTACCCAGACAGACAATCTGGGTCAAATTAAATTGGCTTACACATTTTGAAACACTTCCACTTGCCAAAATTAACAGTTGTGCCAAGCCAAGTATAAATGTTCTCTTTGTTTTTCCTGGAAAGCCGAAGTGGGTAAACTTTCTCGATAATTTAAATTACATGGGAAAAACTACCAAAAAATCAATTAAGAAAGTTTTATTCAATCCAAAAAAATGTTTTTGTTTTCCTTTAGTTGATTTTGATAAGTTGAAGTAAAGTTTTTGAACCCTCCCTAACTGATTCTCTGGCTACGTCTCTGAGTGCTCTTCCATTATTTATAGTGTTTAAAAAAAAAACAGAAATTGATTTCAAGGCTAAGTTTTTTAAAACTCCCGCATATTTTTTTATTGTTCTGTTTTAAAGAGAAATATTTCGGATCTGAGTTCTGCACAACAGTTTTAACATTAAGACCAAATTGCTGCTTTAATTAAATCTCTTAATAATTGATCTTCTAACGCCTCCGATTTAAATTTCTGCGCTTAATGTTTATAGGGTAACTAATAAAAGATTCATTAAAAAATACGAAAATATTATTTTAAAAATTCTATAATTTTGTAAAAACATATGTTTTATGTATCTGCCATTTTAATTTTTTTGAAAGCTGTCAAAACGTTTAGCTTATTAGAATACTTTTAAAACTGGCGAAGGAAAACTTTTACTGTAGTGCAGACATAGTTGCCTTTCTTTTCGTTCGAGGTTTTAATCTACTCAGGAATTATCAGGCTTTAAATTAAGTTAATAAAATTAAAATTCTATTCGGAGTCCCAAAAAGTTCTCCAGCATATTTTGAACTTAAAGTGGGCTCATCTAACCAATTTTCTGTCCTTTGTTCTTGATATAATTATTACAGTGTAGTTTCCGAAAATCTATCCATCAGTGCGAATCTTTTTAAAATTTACAATCACAATGAATCATCTTCCCGTCTGATATTCTCAATTGTTGAGCATTAAAACGGAATGACCCAATCTCTTGGGTCATTCCGTTTTAATGCTCGTCGGCATCGAATCGACTTCTTAGAAAGTGCGTTAAGATGTCAAAAAGGGCTAATTCACCTAAAAAGACGACAAGTTTAGTAAAATTAAGAAACTTAAAAAGCAACTGCAATAACAAATAAATAAAATTCAGTTATTCATCTTATTCTTCCCATTGTTCAACACAAGATTCTTCAAGCAGGTTTTTCTTATATATGTTATTACATATACCAAATAGGACAGATCACATCAAATTAAATTTAAAAATAGATCTTAAAGATGCATACTTTTTAGTAGCGATAAAGAAAAAATACAAAAAATATCTTTAAAGATTTAAATTCAATGCTTGCTTATATCCATTTAAGGGTTTACCGTTCGATCTTAACATAGCCCCGTATATATTTACCAAACTCCTTAAACCAGTAGCAAGGAAATTCGGCTTATGGGTATAAATGGGAACCAAATCAGAATGCACTAAAACCACCTTAAAACTGCTTGGAAAATTATGGTTTATATTAACTTTGAAAAAAGTACGTTAGATCCTAAACAAAACATAACATTTTCCGAGCGATTTTATATAATAATATAATAAATATAATAATAAATATGTAAATACTACTAATACTAAAGACTGAGGGTTGGTATTTGTTTTTCTTCAGACTCGTCTGAAGATGAATTATATAAACAAAACACTGTTACCCTCAATTAAACTCCTGCTCCTTTAAACCAAATACAAACAAGTCCTACAGTTGCACAAACCCCCTTGGAGCCAGAAAAACAATAGTGGAGGGCGAATCATGCCAACAACAACCAAAACAGGACTTCAACATCCTAGGTTTAAAACCAGATTCGACAATAACGAAGGCAAACGTCTTCATGATGAGATAGTCATTCTTTGGACTCATATTTGCTAAAAGGTGTAACCAAGGAGCAAGGTGAAGAGGTTATGAACAATTATAATATTCCAGCCAACTGTAAAGCATTAGTTCCTCTTACGGTAAATATCGAAATCCAACCTTGCCTTAACAAGTCGGCGATTGAACATGATAAACTTAATTAATTAAACTTATGACGGCAGGATTATCGGGCACTGTCATAGAAAAAATGATTCACCTTCCAGAGCAGTCACAGGATTTGAAAACATTAACAGAAGCATGCCGGTTATTTACTAATGTTCATTCTACCATTTCTCTCCATAAAAAATTCCGAATCATGCCACACTTAAATACAGACTGCAAAAAAAGTGTCAAAAACATTAGAAATAGATGAATTTCTATTTAGCAAAAAATTTGCAGAAGTAGTAAAAGACGAACAAACAATTAAGAAAATTTTACAGGCTTGGAAAAATATTACAAAGAATTTAGAGGTTTTTTGGATGGGTTAAAAGAATATCAATTCCTTTTTATTCAAATCCCAAATACTTTTTTGAACCTACTGTAAGAATCTCAGAAAATGTATTGGAGGGTTACAAAAACTATCTTTAACATTTGACAGAAATAGGTCCTATCCAAAAATGTAGTCCTATTAAGGAACAATTTATATCGTCATACTTTCTTGTTAAAAAAACCAAATGGGGTTTACTTATAATAACATAGAGATGCAAGTGAAGATCCTAGTGAAAAAATGTTAACTATAAAAAAGTTAATCTGTAGTTTTAAAAAGAAAAATAAAAAATATACATTAAAGGAATTTGTCATTTTAATAGGTAAACTTTTAGCTACATGTACAGCTACAGCGCATGGTTTTGTACATATCAAACCTTTTGAAGCAATAAAACATATTTCTCTAAAAGATAATTGTCTAAGTTATTAAAAAAAAAATTTATTATTACCGGAACTAGACTGGCGGTACAAACATATTGGATTACGTCGAGATATAAAACCAACCAAATTTTCTTGTGAGATATTCTCGGATATATCAACCACGGGTTTTTGGGATCAAAGTTGCAAAGAAATTATTAAGAGATCAGAGCTACATACTATTCATTAGAGTCTTTTGCAAAACATAAAAGTAATATTCGCATATTATTGAGAATAAACAATCAAACAGGTATTTCTTGTATAAATCTAGGAGGAAGTGTTAAATATCCATCTCTAAATAAGGCCACAAAAGAATTGTGGCAATGGTGTGAAAAGAGAAGGAAAGTCATCCACTCTACAAGGAGATTCCCCTGATGGTAAGGAAGTTGTTCGGTGGTCTCTTTTAAGAAAAGGTGTACCAGAAACAGCAGTCAATGTAATAATCTTCCCTAGCAGAAAGAACCCTGAAACAGTATTCGGCTTGCCTTAAACAATTCTGGGACTTTTGTATATGTCAGCAAATAAATCCTTATGAATACAATTTGCAAACATACCTCATTTTTTTTATGGAAATTTTAAACAATGGAAATTTCTTCTCAGTATTAAATTCGTACATATCAACTTGGAACTTGATATTTACTTCCATAGAGCCTAGTCACGTAAAAAAAAATAGATTTTTTTAAAGGTATTTGAGGGGGTCAGGGGAAAAGTAGTACAAGTAACATTCACAAGATTTTGAGTAAATGAAGGTCAAAGTTAATGGCTAATAATAAAATCCTGGTACAAGTAAATCCAAGAATCGCTACTTATATCTAATTAAAATCTCTGATGTTAATTTATAATTGTATAGTTGAGCTAAAAAATATTTGGAATTTTCTGGAAAACTTGGATTTTCGTACTTGTACCATTTTTCCATATATGACCATTTCGAGTAAAACAAGTACAAGTGATTTTATAAACACTTTATTTAAAAATTCTCAATCCAGAAAGTGAAACCTGAAGTTAAAATAAAAATATGAATAAGTACAGTCTTTATTCTTCATCGGACTGCTTTGCTTTTGACTTTTTGAGTCTTCATATGCAAAATTTTTATAAAAATTGCGGTATACCGGAGGCACAAACTGCAAAAGATCTTGTAAGTTTTGCCATTTAAGTAGTTTTATTTTTGGTGCTTCATTATACAATGGGCAAAGTTTTTATGCTGCTCGTCTTCCTTTGGTTTTTTGAGATCAATCTGCCTCATAAAATTCAACGCTTTCACTTAGCGTGTCTTTAAATTTCATTATAAATGGTTGACCTTTTTCAAGCCTTATCCATCTAATCTGCCTCCAAGCAATCTTCCTTTTTTGTTTGTCATTACGAATAATGGAACTTATTCCTTCAAGCTCGCAAAATGAAAAAAAATCTGCCGGAGTTATTTGCGTTACAAAACATTTCTTACAAGTTTCTTTAATGGCTCTGTACCATTCAATAGGCACGTATACGTATTGAACATGGCGTTTGTGCTTCTCAATTAATGCAAAGTCTTCATTGCACTCCATAGAGGTGTGACCTGGCTCTAAGAATTTGTGGTCCACAGATTGTATGTCAAAATTTTGAACGACGTACATCCAAAATTTTAATACATTTTTGTTTTTATTTTGGCCCCCGCAGGAATCACTGAAGGCTATAATATTTTTTGTTGACTTTGGCAGTTGCTGAATGAGCTTTAATAAACAAGATGCCACCTCGGAAGATCCTCTACAAGCGATACTTTCGTCCCATGTGTACATGTAAGCCTTATTGTCGTCAAAGTCATGAACATCAAAATTCTAAGTCCGTAAAGTTCTCAGGTAATATACTTTATTCGTCGTTGAACAAGGTGTTGGTAGTGTTTTTTGAAGGTCAAAGCAAATGGCTACGGTCTCACCTCCAGATTCTGTCTTTTTTCTTCCTGTCCCTTCTCTGCTTTTCGTTGGTGAACTTTTTCAATTTGTGTTTTCTTTTTTTGTTCTTCGTTTCCAGATTTCAGTAAAATATCAAAATTGTCACATTTATTGCATGTGTCAGTGTGTGGTTGATGAAATGAGAGATTAAAATCTCACGGTAAAGCCACTCTTTAACAGGACGTTTCTCTTGTTCTTCACAAAACTACAAATAACAGTCGTACATTTTCTTGATACTTAGGTAAGAAGGTAGGTATTTTTTATTGGGGTTATTCTTCCTACAATAATGACTAGTACATTTTGGGAACCGGTTAATATGATCCCTGACAATATCTCGATCTTCGTCTGAAATTTTATTAGGATTTGGCGCCTTCCCTCTCCCATCAAGCACAATGAATACTACATCTGACTTTTTTCCGACCAATCGTGAGTATCTTCCGTTACTTATTTTCAAAGTTTTTAAAAAGAAATCCTTGCAAACTCTTTGATTCTTTAAGTTAATATTAACAGATTTTGTTTTATGTGATTTGGCATTAGTCTTCTTTCTCAGGAGAATTTCAAGTTTAATGCAGGACGAGATAAATCCAGTCTGTAAATCCCAATTACCCAGTTCCCAAAAACTGTCAAAAATTCGCCGTGCCTCTACTTCAGAAATGTTATTACAGTTGTACCGACAATCGTGGACAAAATAAGTAAAAATTTTAGCATTTTTGGGTTGATTTCGATGTCCTACGTATACTTTGCCGCTATTTCTTAACTTTTTTTTTACTTGCTTGTTATGGAGTTCTGGTCTTTTGACTCTCTTGTTTCCTTTCTTTTTTATACCTTCGGTAGTTCGACTGTTCGCTAATGGCAAATCGTCACTGTCTTCAGGGTCTCCATCGCTTTTTACTGTGAACATCTACACTGTAATCATTATACCAAGGCCAAGAGACGGAAATTTTAAAGATTAATCGATTTACCTGAAGGATGATTAATCGTAATTTTCCTACCTTGTCCGTAGATATAATTATTACCCGACCCACCCTGATATAGGTACCCTATTCGACAAGCGATTTTCCATCGTCGCACTTCAATGGAATGACGCATTTGAGAATATCAGGCGGAAAGATGAATCATTGTGATTGTAAATTTTAAAAAGATTCGTGCTGATGGGAAGATTTTCGGAAACTACACTGTAATAATTATCTCTACGGACAAGCTAGGAAAATTACGATTAATCATCCTTACAGGTAAGTTGATTTTTATCTATAGTAATAAGAACTCACTCTATTATTGGTTGTTTTTAGTAGTCAGACTTCAATAAACCAATCAAAATGCTTATTTTTAATAACAAAAGGCTACTGTTAAAATTGCTGAGTGAGACCCAGAGCTTAAACATTTCTCTTTAAGACGAGATCATAAGAAAACGGATTAATCAATTTTATTATTAAAAAAGTTTGAACAACAAATCTATTTCTTAACAACGTTATACAACCGAATAAAAATATATTATCTTTTTTAGTTTACGATATCTATTTGGGAGTATGTGTTTACAGTTTTACTACAGCTCTGACAGGTTTGCAGAAAGAAGTAACCAAGAGAACTTTAAGGCCAGTGTTACCTTTGCTTTTCAACCCAGAAAAAAATGCCTATCACAAAAACCAGGATGCATTAGTAGGATTCGAAAGAAGGGTATTTACAAATACATTTTTAATAAATTAAAGCTACTAGTGATTATGCTTAATACTTTTTACCTTAAGATAATAAGTTTGGCTATTATCAATAAGTGCTCTAGCAATATTTGCGTTTCTATTTAAAACACTGTGGTTTTCTGAAATAAATAAAACATCAAGAAAAAAACAATATATTTATTTGAACTTTATTGCGGTACTAAATACATATGGATTGTTTTAGTAACGTGGCAACTTTGGAAACTTACAATATCTTTTTTGAGTATTATTTTTTTATGTAATATACATATTTTTCACAGCGGCAATAAAAAAGTATTTAATCTATTATAATTAAAATGTGGTGTAGTCCGGATCTGGCATGTTTTGAAGTTTGTCTTCTGATGGGCTGAAGGGAAAGAATCTCCTACAAAGGACCAAGTAAATTGATTTTAGTTTCATTAATAAATAATAACTATTTTAAAGAAGATATGGGAGAGTATTATTAAGAGGATATCTGGGATATGGCTGTTGACATCGAAAAACGCGTCGACTTTTCAAGGTTTTATTTACCCACCAAGAAATGTTGCTTCAAATAAATGTATGTTGTTTTTTTCGTTAAAATTATGGTGAAGTCTACAGTTTTTCAATAAATACAAATATAAACTTTTTTGAAACAAAAAAAAATAAAAATACTGACTTTCCGATAATCTTAACAAAAAACAGCTTACTTTAGCTAAAACATTTTTTTTAGTTATTCCTCTTAACAAAGTTAACAATTTCACCAATTCAATATTGTATCGTATTAGAATCAAAAAATAAAACTTTCTAAAGGCCATTTAATCTTTTATACATTAATGGGTGAATATACCAACCAATTAGACAATATGGAATTAACATAATTCTGTGTAGTTTCGAAATTATGACGTGCTGATATGTTCGCCCTTAATAAACCCCTGGACAAAATTATCACAACATTCAACATTATCCTTGCGAATGCCTAATATAGCATGTTTATTAAGAAATCGTGGTTCTTGGGATTAGACCGTGTCAAACTGGAATTACTATACGAAGTTTTGGCTTCGATTGCACGAGGCATCTTCCGAGATCTTTACTCCACGAGATCTGGACACTGAATGAGTACGGAGGGATTCAGGTGGGCTTTTATACCCGACCTAAACTCTTCGAATTCTCTAGACTGTACCCCTATATCTGTTGAAGTTTCTTGAGTGTTTGAAAATATCAATAGACCCTTTAGTCTTTCGTTTATAAAATCCTGGAACCGACACTAGAACCTCGGTTTAATTTACATTTATAATATGGCCAGTGGTATACTGGTGTTTAGCTACAGCAGATTGATCATTTTGTTTTTTTTTTTTAATATAGCGTTCGCATTCCTTAAGTCTAGTGGATATGTTTCGCCCACATAGACTTCACCACAGGAGCAAGGAATTTTATATACTCCTTCTGTTGGAAATGGTATAACATCTTTCGGGGATCATAAGCATTGTCTGATCTTGTGTTGTTATTGTCTTACGTGTATTGAAGATTGTATGTATGTTGGACCGCCGAAGAAATCGTCATATTGTGTCAGTAGTGCCACGTATGTAGAAGAACAACACTACCTAACGGTGGCTCCATATCATTCTCTCCTTTCACGGAGTTGGATTACTATATCTTTTAATTGAACACGGAATATCTTCAGTGTAATAGCCTCGGGCAATCGGAGGCAAAACGGCAGATAGTGATTTCAATTTGACACGCCCTAATCCCAAGAACCATGATTACTTAATTGACCAAAGCCGTGAGAGCTTCCGTTCTATGTTAACGTGTTTATTGTTTAGACTGCAATCTTTTCTTCTATGCTTACAGGAAACGTTGCTGAAAGGCTATCAATGTTGATTGAATAATTGATATAAAAGAATGATTTAGAAACAAAGATATTAAGAAAAGGTAATACATTTTTTTACTACAATTTGCTATTTAGAATAATCCCCTCACTCTACAGGGTGATTTGAGTTCTTGAAATAGAACTGAACACTCACTATTAGGTCAAAGGCAAAATGAATTTCCTATTTAATGGAAAATTAAGTTTATCATGTTGCGATAATGTGGTCCAGGAGTGCAGATCACCATTGAGAGGATAGTCGCAAAATATCTAAACATGAATAGAATTTGTTTTAAGGTTATTTGTATTCACCCTTCGTCTATGCTGAACTTACACTGAGGTTCAATCTTTGCGCAGTCTTGCTTTTTCTTCTTTTGTTATTTACTTATCAATATTTTAGTTTTATACCTTATAATACATTTTAAAAGTAAATTAAAAATTGTACTATAATGTAAAAATATACGAAAAGACCACACGTATTAGAAAATATATATTTTTTTTAATTCCGACTTAGATCTCGTAATTTATTAAATTCTGACATTTATTAAATTCCTACTTACCCGTCGATCTCTAGCTACCGAACAATACTTTATTTTAACATGTAACTTTCAGCATATACAGAGTGTTAATTAAGTACATAATCAAACTTTCACGGCTGATTAACAAGTTCATTCTAAGAAAAAAATATTCATCTAAACAAAAGACTCAGAAAG
This sequence comes from Kuschelorhynchus macadamiae, assembly GCA_030620095.1. Lineage (NCBI taxonomy): Eukaryota > Metazoa > Arthropoda > Insecta > Coleoptera > Curculionidae > Kuschelorhynchus > Kuschelorhynchus macadamiae. Next base: position 184,333 of record JAUTXW010002734.1, on the reverse strand, counting down.
CTCGGTTTTCGAGATACAGGGCGTTAAAATTTTTCCAAAAATAAGGATTTTTACTAATACTTGCAAAACCCCTTAAAGTATTTTATTGAAATTTGGTATGCAAAATAATTGTTTAAAGTGCTACTTTTTCCAATCAGAAGAAAACCGAGTGAGCCATTGGCGTGCGCATGGACAACCATTTCAATTTCTATTTTAGCAAATTTATGATACACCACTGTTTATTTTAAAATCTTATAGCATTTTCGTAATAACCGACTAAAATTAGTTAAAAATGTTTGATTATTTTGTATTTCGATTTCTATTTTTTAAAACAATTGAATACACAACTAATCAAACGGGGCGTTTTTAAAGAACATTTGATCTCAGAGGAAGACGTAAAAGAGTAAGAACTATCCAGATGTAGGAGGTCGTCCTTAATGAAAAAAATCTGGATACAAATACCCGAAAAATTGCACATTTACTAAATATAACCCATGTACCAGTATGGCAAATTTTAAGAGTGCAGCAGAATTATCTTTATCACATACTGTAAGATAAACTGTTGTTTATATACACATCCCGCTTTCCCGGTTCAGCTTTTGTTAAAACTGCGGGCGTTGCGTACGCTAATTGTTGAAGCTGGTTCTGGTTTTAGGACTGTATAACAAGAAAAGCAATTATCATTAAAATGATTTAATAGATAAAATCATTAATACCTGTTTCTCAATATCAAACATAAACTGAAAGGCTTAGGGGCAATGTAATGGGAAAAGTTGTAGATTGGTAGCGTAATCGACGATGAAAAATGAGGACGCTCAGCTTGATCGTACACACCGATCACGCAGTCGTGCAATACTGAATTTTGTTTCTGTCAGTTCGAGAGTTCAACTTCATGAAACAGCTGGGTGCTGTGTTGCCGGTTATAATTCCCTACTGAACAATAAGTTGCACATTTCAGTTAAGAGGGAAATGAATAATAAATTTACCTTTAATATGAATTCGCCTTAACACATACAACGTGTTTAAGCACAGGTAAATTTCCTCAATAAGTTTTCAAAATAGACAGTGGTACAGTACGATTAATTTACTAAAATAAAACTTGAAATGCCTGCCCATATGCCCACCGATAATAGTTTTGTGTTATTTTCGATTTGCTTTCTGTTGGCAATAATATGTAAAAATATTTACCGATTGGGTGCAATTGTTTTCGATATACCTATTTATAAAAGTATACATTAATTTCCACATATGTGCCGACCAATCAGAAAATGGTTTAAAGGCGGTAATTATATATTATATACAGGTTGTTTCAAAACAAATGCGAAAAACTTAAGGGGTGTTTGTTGAGTTACAGTAAGTGACACCAAAAATAATTAAAGTTTTCAACTAACAAATACATTTTTAAAGAGCAGCGGAAATGGGGTACCATTTTCTTAATGAGTCGTCAGTTGAGGTATGGCGTTGCGTTTTGTTACCTATACCTAACTTCAAGGTTTTAGAAAATATAAAAATGACCCCGAACATACCCAAAGTGATCAACTAAATAATAAAGCGCAAACTTAAGGAGCTTTCATCTATCTGTATTAAGGTGTTCTGTCAATTGATATTATACGGGTTGCACAAAAAGTCAGGAGTTTACTTTTTCAAAATTCAATCATTAATAACCTCGTTATTTTAAATGAAATACCCGGTATATTTTTCAACCAAAGTAAAGTTATAATTCCCCATTAAAATACATTAGGGTTTCATATACCTAAATCCATGTTTTTTAATAATTTTGCTAAACACTTTGTGTTTAGTGAGTTAATACATCCTAAAATATAATTATCTATCAACGTGTATTGGGTTTGACTAAACCTAACACTTTTAGTTTTCCACCAAATAGGGCTTTTTTACATTTTAGCTACGAATTATAAAATGTAGATATATGTAAACTTACTACAATTTAATAATATAATATATATATATATATATATATATATATATATATATATATATATATATATATATATTACAATTGTAATTCGGAATTTAATAAATTCCGAGATCTAAGTCAGAATTTAACAAAAAACATTTTTTAATTTTTGGCACTTCTACGCTCTCGTAGAAATCAGAATTAAATACACTTTATAATGTGGATATTTTGTTATATAGGTGGAGTAGTGACAGGTTAGTTCCCTTTAAGGCCAGGGCGCGACAAAAATCGGTATAAAAATAATATTTTATGAAATTATTGGTTTTATAGAAATATGAAATTGTACGTTTGCAACGACAGAATAAAAACGATATATCCAATTTACGGTGGTCTAGGGCCCAACGTCAGCAGCAGTTGCTAAGAGTTAAATTAAATTAAATAGAGTCTAAAATAATACAAATGAGATACAGGAAATAAAACAAAAATAAATCGAAACACAATCACGATCAAGTTTATTATGGTCCGGTTTATTATGCTTTTCCCCTAAAATATTGCACATATAAACTTATTCTTCAGTTAGAAAATATAATATTTATTTAATTTAATTAAAATAATTCCCACTTCCCTGTTTAACGCTAGCAAATATTTAACTTAATAAATATCGATTTGATATACTCTACAGTAACCTTTTAATATTTTTTTATTTTTCATATTTATAAGTACTTAACCCAAAAACATTTAGCTTACCTACGTTTAAAAGTTCGGATAATTCTTCTGAAGGCGTAGGTGTTTATGATATTTTAATTGCAATACTATTTAATCCTGAAAGATGCTAATTTATTTAAGTATTGACTAAAACGTATTTTCTTTGTTAGGTGAGATAATCGGTAATCTGTTGGCTTTTATTAAATTTAATTTAACATTTTATTTAACTATAATATGTTTAGACGGATATCTTTAATTTTTAGTGGCACAAAAGTCGGGCAATTTTTAAAACATTACTTGTATAACATAAGAAGATTAAAAATAGTCTCATTTCAATACATAGGTGAAGAAAAGAATTCAATAAATCAATTAACTATTATATCACTTATACTAAAATGCTGCTGCATGGGACAAAAATGTATGGGCAATAATGTATAAGTCAATCTTTGCCCAAAATGAGTTAAATATTTGGTGCCAATCACTGGCCGACAAGATTTTTATAACATTTTCACAATGGAAATACCCTCTGCTAATAAAAAAATATTCGGAAAGCCCTAATACGTACCATTTTTTAATAGCCTAATTAGAACCTTTTATATTGGCATGTAAACAATTTTATTGTGGGGCGGCTAAAATAGGTCTATTTTACAACGGCAAAATTACCTAGACTGGGTTGTTTACAAAATTAGACATAAAATAAACGTTAAACATCACTCTTCTGTTGAGTTTCGAATTGAGTGGTTCTCTGTGTATCGATAAGCAAGTGTATGTGAAGACGAGAATGTCGAGTCAAACGCGCCGAAGTTGCAAAATTTCTCCTGACAAATTTTGTTATATTTGTGGAGAATTTCTGGTGAAATCACAAGCCAGGCCATTTTCCGAAAATGTAAAAAAAGCCTACTTTAAATATTTTGGTGTGTTAATTGGGGATCAAGATAAGCGGTGCCCCATGTGTGCTGTGTTAGTTGTAGTGTATCATTGGTGCAGTGGATGAAGGGAAAGAGAAGAAGTATGCCTTTTGCAGTTCCAATGGTATGGCGAGAGCCCACCAATCATTCTGACAATTGTTATTTTTGCCTGACAAAGACTGAAGGTTATTCCGAAAAGGAAAAGCACAATATAGAATATCCAAATTTGCAGTCTGCCATACGACCTGTTCCTCATAATGCAAATTTGCCAGTGCCGATTGCGCCTTTAAATTGGCAAGCTATTGGTTTGGGAGATAATGGAAATAACGCATCATCAGGCAGCTCAGAAGAACAGTGCACCGATCCTACTTCTACCACAGGTCCCAATTCCGGCGAGCCACATTTGATTGCTCAAAGTGAATTAAATGATTTGGGGTTATCCAAGCAACAGTCAGAACTTCTGGGTTCCCGTCTTAAGGAATGGAACCTATTGGCCAAAGAAACTAAAATTACGAATTTCAGAAAAAGAAATGCTATGCGTTCTGAATTCTACAGTATGAGAAATTCATTGTGCGCGTGTACTGATATAGACCCTTTAATGCAGGAACTTGATATTGAACATTCTCCCCGTGAGTGGCGCTTATTCATAGACTCGTCTAAATATAGCTTAAAAGCTGGGTTATTGCATAATGGAAATTTAAAACCCTCTATACCAGTTGCCCATTCAGTTGTAATGAAAAAAATTATGAAAATATGCGTACGATTTTATATAAACTACAATAGGTATAAATGGCAGATATGTAGGGACTTAAAAGTTATAGCCAATTTAATAGGACTTCAAGGGGGATTTACAAAATATTGCTGTTTTCTTTGTTTATGGGACAGTCGTGCAATAAATCAGCTTATGTAACAAAAATTTATTGATCGCAAAAATGTCCTTTTGCCTCTTCTTCACATTAAACTTGGGCTGATGAAAAACTTTGTGAAGGCTTTGAATAAAGATGGTGATAGATTTAAATGCCTAAGACAAGCCTTTCCTCAGTTAAGTGATGCCAAATTAAAAAAAGGCATTTTTATTGGGCCACAAATCAAAAAATTGCTGGACGATGTCAATTTTACCGAAAAGCTTACCAGGCAGGAACTCAGAGCATGGAATTCATTTGTTAATGTAGTAAGGGGATTTTTAGGCAACAATATGGATGACAATTATGAACAATTAGTTAATGAACTCTTAGATGCCTATAAAGCGCTTGAATGTCATTAAAAATGCACTTCCTCCATTCCCATCTATCATTTTTTCCTAAAAATTTGGGAGCTGTTAGTGACGAGAAGGGTGAAAGGTTTCACCAAGATATCAGAACAATGGAAATTCGGTACCAAGGACGATGGGATCCAGCCATTATGGGTGACTACTGTTGGTTTTTGAAGAGAGAAGATAGGACGCCTCATAAACGGAAAAAATAAAGTTTAATTAGTGTTTTAAGTTAATATTTTTCTCTTTTACTTTTCTCTTAGATGTATGGTATGTCTAATAGGCGAAAACTGTAAACATAGCCAATAAACAGGGTTAAGAATTTTCTGAAATCATTTTTTCTATAGATATTAAGTATCGTAACATCCGATATGGTTCTACAAGTCTAACATGAAAACCCTACGTGCTACAACTTTCTATTTGTCATTTTAGTATTTGGATAGGTCCATTCTGTTAGATTATGCTATTCTGATTTGTGTTACAACAAAAAAAAAATTTTGTCGGCCAGGGAATTGTTCTGCGTTTTTTTTCAGATGATGTTTATAACACACCTTTAGTTTTTTTTTAAATAGAGACGTGGTTTAAATAATATAACTTCAAGATACGTGAGTCGGGTAACAAAAATATTGGTATAGAATTCTTATTCCATTTTGCACAAAAAGTAACTTCTCTTTTTGCCCACGCATCCTCCGTCATTACTAGTTGTGGTTTCATTTATAACTGCAATAATTATGACTTCTAATTGAAAAAAAAAACGAAATTTTACACTTTTTTTACATATTATTATCAAAGTACAAGAATATGATTTGTAACATTGACTTAATAATATTAATATTACCTTAAATAGGTATTACAAGGCTGATCTTTCACTTTAAGACTATCCGTTATTATCATAATTAGAAATTAGTGAATATTCAAATTAAAAAAAAACTATAATATTTTGGTAATGTAAAACTATATGACCTAAAAAACGCTTAGTTTAATCAGTATTTATTTTTTGTTATAAAACACTAATAGTAGTTGTATACTTACTGAAAATGGCTAGTCCTCTGGTTCTCAATTTTTTCGCCGACTCTATCAGATTGACTTCGAGCGGATAAGGGTGTCATTTCGTTTATAGTGATCAAGTCCTTGGGTACATCGAAGGGTACTTCGCTGTCATCAACACTATAAGAAAATTATATATGTAATTTTGCTTCGTTTTATTGTTGATATATTCACAACTAGATCTACAGGATTTTCCAAAAATGTAGAGATACATAGAAATATGACAGAAACTTTCAAAAATGTTCTTATTTTAAATATATCATCCTACCTTTTATTCTACCTGCCTTTCTATGTAAAATTATTCATTATTATAGTTTCATTTCATATAACCTTTTATACAATTTAAGCAGCGTTTTAAACATTTCCATTTAAAAATCGATAATTTAGGATTTTGGGTGGCGGCAGAATCTATTTTACGGAAGATAAAACGAATTAAGTATTTCTATATCAGTTTTTTATTATTTGCAATATAGCATTAACTCCTATTCTCGCAAGTTCAAGTTTTGCTGGTAAAAAAAGGAACAGACAAAGTAAATTTAATGTACAGCTTCACAAAATTCAAAATCGTCAATTTTTAAATGTGAATATTTCGAAAATCATTAGATGGATACAACGTTATATGAAGCGAATCTAGAATTTTAAGTAAGCATGGAAGCTTTAGTAGTAACTAAGGTATTCTGTTTTCCTTTTAGGATGTGATATATTTTTTTCAAGGCAAAAGTATTATAATTGCTTTATTTTCATATCTTTAGAAATACCCAAGATATTAGCAATTTTGACTTTTGGCCTGGAATGTAGATGCTAATTGACACGTTGCGATAAGTGGCCAGTAAAGGGTCCAGATTGTTTTGAATATATAAAATCCATAATAAGACAATTTTGATACCTGAATTTTGTGATCTCCCAGGGTTTTGACCTTTTGCCCAAGCATCCTCCGGCCATCAGTAGACAGCTTCTCCCGAATCTTCCTCCTAATAATAAAGAACTCGTCTGACGCTCTTAATGTAAACAAAGAGAAACAACTATTACACATAATGATTTACATTTGTTCATATTTCTTTTAAGAAGAATTATGCAATATAAAGGGGAATATCCTTCAGTCAGAGTTATTAAAGGCTGTCAACGTTTTGGTTGTAATTCGAGTTTTTCTAATGTTATTTTCAACATAAACTTTATTTAAAATGTACAAATTAATATTGAAGATAAAAAACAAAAGCAGCATTGCTTCTTTTGGATAGCTAAGCTGATCCTCTGCACCAAAAATGAAGACTGGTATTCGTTTGTTTGTATATTGGTAGGGTTTGGTAGCATGTTTAATAAACCATTTTGCTTCTTCTAATAGGACAAGAAGGCACGATAAGGATTTTTTTAGATATTCCCGAATATAATAATTTCCAAGGACTAATGATAAATAAACCATCAGCATATTTTTGTCACAACAACACCTCTAACTAGACCACCTCAGTAAACTTTATCGCATACAAAACCATCAAGTCCATATATATAAACGGTTTTACCACAAATTCAGATACATAGGCTGCCCAGTACAAAATCGAAACTGGAATGAGTTGATAAAACTAACATGTCCGATTTTCATTAGTAAGCTTTAGAATAGTAGTTTTTAACGTTTAAGTTAAGGGACCATATAATCAAATGCTTATCTTGGCACGGAACACCAACGGTTTGTCGGTATTTTAAGTTACATTAAGATGAATATGGTACAGTTCTTTGACATAATGGGTTGGCCCTGTCACATATGCGCAATGTTTTACCTTGACGCCAACGGGCGAGGGGATGGAGGTAATAAAGGTAGAAATCCCAGTTGCGAAAGAGATAAATGTCTGCCTTTACTAGCTCCATCTTTCTCGCAACTAATGGGATTTCCATCCTAATTAGTTCCATTTCTCCCGCACTGTCTTGAGTCTATAGTACAGCTATTACACAAACAAAATATGTACCAAGGTATTTTAGAGACAAAAACTCTACTTGCAATATATGCATTTTTTACCAACCACTTCTGGATTTCCACATAAATATGTGGTTGAGAATGATGGTATAGGCAACTCTCCAAAAATATTCAAGTTAAATTCATGTCTTGATTATACGCTTTCGGTCACTATAGTGCTGCAAATCAATTACCTCGTTTGTTTAGAGGTGATAGACATTGCAGAACGTTCACTAAACTTCTGTCTTGCATTGTTTTTTTTTTTTTTTGATTCCGCAACGTCTCGAATGGTTTTCTCCAATTATTTAAAAAACAAAAAAAAAATAAAAGCAATGCGAGTCTGACAGAACGAGTGATCAATTACCTCATTTCATGGGACACATTGGAAATCTTAACAATGGAAGGTTTACGGATCAGTTTCATTCAGATTCAGTTTCGGAATACCCTCGTCCTTGTCCTTGCAGTCAGAAGAAGAACGATTAAATTATTTTTTTAGCTATTGCAAGTAGAGTTTAATGTTTTCTTGTATTTCGCGTTTAATCCTAGTATAGTATTTATCAATAATTGATTTCCGCGATCAAATACAGAAATGTATCTCTTCCAATATTGCAGATCTACAAGTCGACTTTCGAGACAGATGCATTGAGTTTTATCTTCAAATCCAAATTTGTTACTCGTGCCAATTAAATACTTTGATATGAAAAGACTATTAAAAAAACTATTTTATTTAAAAATGCGTAATTACAGTACGAAATATAGATTGAGAATGATTTGAATATAAATTGTGAAATAAAAAGGAACTTATAAGCCTGAATCATCGTCAGCGAAGGTCTTCTTAAACACTACTTATATTTGTTTTATTAGGATTTAAAAAACAAAACACAAATCGATATTTAAATTCCTGTTTACAAGCTGTGTTAAACCTAGGACATCATCAAAATAATCATGAAAATGAAATAAAATAAATTCAATATTTGAATTAGTGTGGGATTCTTTAAAAGCTGTTACAGACACTTGAACACATGTTGTTTGGCAACCAATGGCTGTTTTTATTTTGTTGTATGATTTGTAGATGCAAATAGAGTAACATTTTTCAACAGTTGGCGGTTTTAGGAGTTAATGCGAACTTTCAGTATTGATTAGTTTTTGATTTATTAATTTCTACATAATAATATGGAAAAATATTATTTAACCGAATATTAATTTCTATTTAATCTGGGGATCGTCTGGCCTATGCCTTGAAATATTTGCGAATTTTCAAGGTAAGTTTTGTCAAAGGTCTGATTTTAGTTTTTATTTTCTTCGATATTTACGTCATATTGTTGGGGATACAAGGGAGTAAAAAATAATTTATTTTTTTTACAATGTCTTTGTAATAAATTAGATTTTAGATGATAATTTGACTTAAAATTATTTATCTAAAAATAATTTCTGAATTTTCCAAAACTTCACCCATAAGGTGGCAAAAATTCAAATAACATCTCTTCAACAGTACTTTTTCCTTCAGCAATGAGTTTCAAAAACAATAACTTAAATTAAGTTTTCGATATTTTGAAATTCCAACTTTAAGAGGGTACAAAGATATCTCATCAAGTAAATGAGACTCGAAGGGCTTAAAATTTATTATTTCAATACACGGGGATATTGGCGAAAAGTTGGGCCATTCAAATCTAATTGGTGAATTTGCAAATACAAGATTAGGAAAATATTTCTTTAATATTTTATGCTGTCATTACATTGAGATTTTTATAAATTATTGTTTTAAGAGATACACTTGTGTTTGTAGTTTATCTAATTATCTACAGTTATTACACAAACAAAACATGTACCAAGGTATTTTGAGACCAAAATTCTATTTGTAGCACAGGCATTTTTTTACCAACCACTGCTGGATTTCCATGTAAATATGTGGTTAAGAATAATGTTATAGGTAACGCTCCAGAAATCTTCAAGTTAAATTCATCTCTTGAATATACCCTTTCAGTTACCATCGTGCTTCAAATCGATCAAGTCTTTTGTTTAAAGGTGGTAGACATTGTAGAATGTTCACTAACCTCCTTCTGTCTTGCATTGTTTTTATTTTTTTGGTTTCGTAACGTCTCGAATGGTAACTAACTCCAATTGTGTAAAAAAGTAAAAAAATAAAAGCAATGCAAGTCTGACAGAATGAGTGAATTACTTCTCCTTGAATTGCATAGGACACATTGGAAATCTTAACAATTGAAAGTTTGCGGATCAGTTTCTAATACCCTCGTCCTTGCAGTCAGTAAAAGAACGATTTAAACTAATTTTTTAACTATTGCAAGTAGAATGTAATGTTTTTTGTATTCCACCTTTAATTCTTAGCATACTATTTATCAATAATTGATTTCAGCGATCAAATACAGAAACGTTATCTCTTCCAATATTGCAGATCTACAAGTCGACTTTCGAAACAGATGCATTCAGTTTTATCTTCAAATCCAAATTTGTTACTCGTGCCAATTAAATACTTTGATATGAGAAACCTATTAAAAAACATACGCTTGGCCATGTGTGGTTTGGCAACCAACGGCTGTTTTTATTTTATTGTTTGATTTGTAGATGCAAATAGAGTAAAATTGTTGACGGTTTTAGGATTGAATACGAATATCCAGTAGCGATTAGTTATTATATTTTTTGTTTATTAATTTCTACATATGGAAGAATATTATTTAACGAAATATTAGTGTCTATTAAATCTGAGGGTCGTCTGGCCCTGTGCCTTGAAAATTTTAGAAATTTTCAAGGTCAGTTGCGCCATAGGTCTATATGTTGTTTTTATTTTCTTTATATTTATTTACAAGATTTTAGACAATAATTTCAATAGCAAAAATATTTTCGAAAATTCAGTGATTTCGTCACAATACCTCCTCAACTAAATAAGATTTTAAGACGACGCACGCTTTCTTCAACGGATTTCTTAAATATTTATTTAGAAATCAGTTTCTGGGTCAAATGTATTTTTTTCTTTTAACAGTACTTTAACTTTCTTTAACTCACTTTTACAGTGAATTTTAATTTTTTTTTAAGATTCCTTCTTCAATGAAATTCAAAAACAACAATCTAAATTGAGTTCTCGATTTTTTTAAATTCCACCCTTAAGGGGTAAAAAGGTGTAAAATAATATTTATTTTTTCTACAATATCTCATCAACTAAATAAGACTTGATGGGGTTAAAATTCATTATTTCAATAGAGAATGATATTTGCGGAAAATTAGACTATTCAAATCTAAGTGATGAATTTGCAAATACAAAGGTTAGGAAAATACTTTTTTAATATTTTATGTTGTCATTACTATTAGATTTATATGAATTATTGTTTTAAAAGATACACTTGTATTTGTAGTTTATTTTTTATATAGCTTAAAATTCAATAAAACATAACATAAAATGTGTACTTTTATATTTTCTTAAAGAACGACATTTTTAATCTTGGCACAAAGGCGGCTGGTCCTGAATGAGATTTGAGTTCAACAGACCAAAGACTATACCTATACCCTACACAGGGTGCCGCCCAACAATGCGTTAATATTCAATATTTCCTTTCATATTAAATCTGTAACAAAGATTTAACCATATTATCAGGCGAAATTAACTTATATTTTTAACTATAACACCTTATTGTTGGGCATTTTTAGGTTCCCCTTCTTTTACCGAAGAGTGATTGAGGTCTACACCTAGTGGTTTAAGAATTATGACTTTATTGCTAAAAGTAGTCTGCTACTTAACGTCCAATATCTGAATTAGCATACTACCGATCATTTGATAAGAATAATTAAAATTTTACTCTTTCTGAAACCGAATATCTCTGTTTCAGATTAAGGAAATTGAATTCTGTTTTTTGCGTTGAATAGATTGTTGTATTACTTATGTCAGGCTTAAAAAAGACTTAAAAATTGTCTTGGTTTATTATATAGGGTGTTATATAATATTGCGAAAATCTTAAAAAATTCAATATGACCTCAATTTTGCAAAAGTGTTTTTTTAGACCTACCACTATATACTTCTACTGTCTTTCTCGAGACAATTTCGTCATTTTTTTTTAATTGTTATACTAAGACACTGTGGAACTCAACTTTTTAATTTGTTTGTAAAAATATTATACAGGTTGATCTAAATAGTATATATTTGATAAACAACTTGATATTACAGTAAGTTAGCATGGTTTAATTTACGAACATTCTTATCATTATAAGCGCAATTTAAAACAATTTGGAAATGCTTTTCTGCCGTTTATTAATTTTACATACATTTATGATCAAATACATTTTTGTTGCTATAGAAGATCGATTACAAAAATCGGTAAAGTTCCTTTACCCGCAACTTCCCTCGTTATGATTTTTTTTTATTAGGAATAGTGAACATAGTCACTGCTGTCTTTGCTAACATTTTGGCACCATTTTGGTCCATCATATTGGATTCCTACCAATATTTTACCTGTTTCTACCAATGCCAATTTCGATTCATGGTTATAAATTAAAATAAATTTAATTCAAGTAGTTTTTACATTGACATTTTGTTACGTGATATTGAATTCGTTCCAGTTTTTCTGCAAAATTTAAAATCAATTGAATAAGTATTAAATTTTATTTGGTTTTTTCACGATTGCAAACATTTTATTTGGCCGCCATCTTGAATTAGTGACGCAATTTTACTTTAAATAGTTTTTCAGGCAGAATTTTTAAATGGTTTATTAAGACGCTATTTTGTTCCTCCATCTTAGACATAGACATAGATGGGGAGCCCTACAAGGGCAGCACCGGAACCGAGCCATAGTCCTAAATCATGTCTAATTTAATAATTTCGGTTTAATTTTTTAAGCAACCCTATACGTCCGTAAAAGTGGTACATGTTATCTTCATCTATCATATCATATCAACATATCCAAAAATTAGTCTTGCTATTAATTTATTTTAAAATATCCCCTTTTTTCACTCTGTACTAGGGATGAGCATTTTATCGATTAAATCGAATAACAATAGGTAATTAATTTTTTTTGTAGCTGATTTCCGAAGATGTTCAATTATTATTAAACGGGTTATATATTTATGAAAGTTAGAAAAACCTTTTTTTTTGTCGATAACTTATATGTATGGAATAGTTTTTAATCTATAGATAAAATATGTTATCGCTCAACCCTACATATGGGTATAAGGTACGCATTTTGAGGCAATAACTTAAAAAATCTAAAAACCTCTTTACTTTTTGATCAATTTTAACACTTAGGACTGCATATATTCAATGAAAAAAAAATATTTCCTGTATTCAGAGAGATAATTAAAAAATGTTATGACGAAATTAAATAAGGACAAAAGTTACTTAACAAAATTAGGGGCAAGTTAAAATTTCGAAATTTTGCCCCATACTATACAACATTTTGCGGTGATAATTTTAATGTCAATCCACTAAAGTTCAGCCTTAAGTAATGCAAACACTTATTTAACTCAAAAACGCATTAATTTGCTGTTTCTGAGCCAGAGATATTTGACTTTAAAAATGGTAGCAAAATTTCAGGTATTCTTAGCAACTGACCAGAATTATGAAAAAGATACAGGGTGGCCCATTTTAGCTTTTGATCTGCTTTACAGACAAGTATTGTTCCTTATGCACCGGTTTAATCAATTGGCTGAATTTTGTATTGTCTGTCAAACACAATGCTGTGGGCAGTACTTTCTTGGAAAGACCTTTTGCAAGTTGAATCATTTCAAAGGCTTAAGTACCGTCATTTCTTATCACTTATTTATCTCAAAAATTAAATGAAAAAGCAACTGCTAAATAATCTCGTCTTTATTAAACTAAAATATATTACATTTTCAAAATAAAATTATCGATTCCGAGGGACATATCAACTGAAGTGCATATCAAATCTTTATCACAATTCGCTTATTTTTTAGAGGACAACATTCCACCTCCTCCAATTGAATCTATAGCTCTTTCTGCCAAGATTCCACCTCCTCCTCCAATATTGTCTATCTCTCTGGCAGCTAGCATTCCTCCTCCTCCGATAGAGTCCAAACCTCTTGAAGATAAAATGCCTCCGCCTCCGATGCTGTCCATTGATCTGGCGCCTAATAACCTCCCAGCTCCAATGCGGTCAAGGGCTCTTGCGGTCAAGAGACCTCCTCCACCGATTGAATCTAAGCCTCTTGAGGCAAGCATACCCCCTCCTCCAATACTGTCTATTGCCCTTGCGGTCAGAAGTCCTCCTCCGCCAATTGAATCTAGACCTCTTGAGGCTAGGATGCCTCCACCCCCAATGCTATCCATCGCTCTTGCATTAAGCAAACCACCTCCTCCAATAGAATCTAAGCCCCTAGAAGCCAGTATTCCTCCTCCTCCTGCGATACCGTCCATAGATCTGGCGTTCAAAAGACCTCCACCTCCGATCGAATCCAAGCCTCTATAAGCGAGAATACCACCTCCACCAATGTCATCTATAGTCCTGGCGTTTAGAATACCACCTCCGCCGATATCATCTATGGTTCTGGCGTTTAAGATACCACCACCACCAATACCATCTAAGCTTCGTGAAGCTAACATACCACCACCTCCGATACTATCTATGGCTCGTGAGGCTAAAATACCTCCTCCTCCAATTGGATCTAGGGCTCTGGAGGCTAGCATGCCACCTCCGCCGATACTATCCAGGCCTCGGGAACTTAAGATTCCTCCTCCTCCAGCAATGCCATCCATGGATCTTCTTTCGAGAAGGGAAGTTTCTCCATTACCTTGGTAATTGAATAGGGCTTTTAGGCGCTGGCCTACAAAAAATAATTAAAATGAAGATTGTTTTAAATTACATATTTTGTATGTGTATGAGTGTTGGATACTTACATAGAACGTGTGCAAGAACAAATATAGCGAATACATATTTAAATGGCAAAACATGAAACATTGAACAAAGATATGTGATGCCACAGTCCTTAACAAATGGACCTTAGACAGATTCTCAAACACATATATTGTTTCCGAAATTTAAGCTGTAGTATTTTTAATCTCATTTAAAACGACAAAAAATACAAAACATGGACGTTATATCAACAAACCATTCATAGTATTTATTTTTCTTTTCCTTAAATAGTAACCAGTGGAATATATAAGAAGAAGCCAAGGGACCCTTCATAAGATGCAATGCAAATATACTCTGCTTCAAGACCTCCAATCTTCAGTAATAACTGATCCAGCGAAGTGATTAAAAAACATAATATTAAGAAAAACTTCTTCTTATCTGGAGCATTTAATTACGATCAGAATAATCTACAGAGTGTTTAAAAATATATATAGAAATACTTATATTATGTTTCTTTTAATCTCTTGGATCAGTTATTACTGAAGAAATGCGTCCTTGAACATTACATTACCTCTTATGAAGGTGTTCAAGATTTTTGATAGTGTATATATATTAGTACTTTTTGAAATTTGCTTCCCAGGGGCGCAGATATAAGGATAGAGGGTACTGCTTCTCCCCTCCCTCAGGGTAAACTCAATCCGCATAATAAAAAAATGTGATATCCAACTTTTTTTTTAGTCGTTGGTCTAATATGGGCTTGGTGAACGCCCCAAAAAACTGAAGTATCCCTTAAAAACAAATTCTTATGTACCCCACTGATATTTAGACTCTGCCGATGGGAGAGGATTGAAATTAACATACGCAGTTATTTTCAATGCACATGTTTTTACTATGATTTTTTGCTGAAAACCAATTTTTATAGAGTTGTTATAAGTGATGCTATCTAACCGGGCATGGAATTTTAAGTTTATGTAGTAAGTGAATGTGAATTTAAAAAAAAAACTGACATATTGACTGCACTACATAAAGGATAAGCTACTTCACCTAAAAGTTGTATCTGTAATCTACAAGTTTTACTAAATATCGTATTATAAGAAATCTATAGGATATAATTGTACAATTCACTAATCCATTGACAACTATATTATTATCACCACGTGGTAGATGGGAATCGAATAATTTGCTGAATATGGTGTATTAACTTTATTTGCAGAGTATGTGTGTGGATGTGTGGTATTTGAAAGAGAGCCATCCTCAATATTTCACTCCTGCTACACAACATGGAGGTTTACAAGAACACGACAATTTTATTTTGAAGGGAAACATTTTGCAAGTTTATTTTTAACTATACTACATCAATCCCCAGAGAAGAAGGGGTGAGGAAAACCTCTAAAATATTGAGTAGAATTTTAGAATGTGTAGGTAATTGTTTTAATACATTACGAAATGCCAGATTGTCGAAGTTGGTTGGGTATTTAAAAAACTATTACAATATGCTTTCTGACAACAAACAAGGAAAATCTTTTAGCCTTAATTCAAAATTGTGGTCACTACTAGCCTTAATTCAAAATTGTGGTCACTTCTCAAGATATTTAGAGTACACTATTTTCAAATAAGTACTATGTAGGTTTTTTGTTTCCCCTACCATAAAAATCACACTTTTTACCACTCTTAGTCCAAAAAGTCTATTGAAAACAAAATGTACACAGGGACATAGTATATGTAAAATGCGACATGGATTGTGAAAAGATTTTCTTCGAGTAATTAATACCAAATACTTCATACAAATTCTGCAATAAACTGTACAATTCTACTCCCTAGAAAAGAAAAGTCATTGTTTATATTGCTGAAACCTATGTCCCTAGAAAAAAATGTAACAATTTTAAGGCTTTTCTTCACTCCTAATCAATGTCTGAAGGCAATATTTTAAAACCGACTTTATTCTTCGTCTCAGATTCCTCAGATGAATATATCCCTAATATTTAGAAACCCAATTTAGCAAATTTTCGTAATAACAATACTTCTATCTGCAAGAATGAGTTTCAAGGAGATGCTGATGCTTATTATGCGGAGATGCCTGACGGCAATAAAAATTGAAATGAGCTGGACAATGGCATCCATCAAAGGAGCAACAGGCAACATATAACCGAAAAGACCAATTCCTTAAGAATTTTCACGAAAACAAGGTGAATTGTAAAAACGACGAAAGTCGATGTTTAAACTGCTAGGAAGCACTATTTCTATCGCGCATGCACCATATTCGAACGATTTTTACAAAATATTCGCTGGTGCACTAATAAATAAATATCACCAACTGATTGTACTGTAATTTGTACAAGGAACTCACGGCAGATACAGAAATAATAATTCGCATTTTAGAATAGAAGTCGACAATATTTTGCATAACTAACCCTTGAATACTTAAGAGAACTATCATTGGGTATGTATCAAATAAAATTGATACCTTTATATGTTCAAGACACTACTACAACAACATAATAAATTTCAGATTGACGATCTAATTGGGGAAAAAGGAATTGTTAAATTACGAATATATTCTAGATTTCGGAATAATAAAAAATAGTTTTTATAGAAAAAATATAACAATGCAAATAGTGAGAGAATATTATTAAATTTGTGATAATTTTTTAATCTATATTTATAAAATGCAAAATAATATTCAATCAATGTTCGTCAATCAAAAGTTCATTAAAACTAGATAATATTCAATATTTATGAGTTCCAATAAAAAATAGTTCCTCAATATTTTTGCTCACTTTGTAATTAAATAATATGGTTAACAATATATCATGAATTTGGGTTCATTTACGTATTTTTTAATAAATTCACATTCATTGGTACCTAAACTAGAAACCCATGCCCGGTCAGTCAACATGATTGATCACAAGTGGATAAAAACCGGCAAATAGTCAATTTACAGAAAAAAAATCGAAAAACTGAAAATCTCAACTTTGACCGCCCATATCTCGGACACTAGTCATAGCATTTTAAGTTGCGGCAATGCTAACTTCTGATCAGAACCACAAAAACTACAACATACCAAAAAAATATCAATTTGACCACAAGCTATTTTCCATCAGTTTTGTGTGGGGTTCTTTGTTCTAATATATAAGTACAATTACTGATAAAAAAAATATTCTTCTAATAAGTGTTATAAATTAGAATAAATTTAAAAATTATTCATGTTATTGAACTGTCCCACATCATAACTAATTCAGCTATCGACTACAGTGTGGCGTCACGATCAACTGTAGAAAATAGTAATTCGCACAATGTGACGTCGTGAGAAATGAAGAATTTTCACTGCAAAGATGCTATGCGGATTATATGCATCACACTTTTATTGTTAATTTAATTTTCAAAAAGTTTCCTATGCAGTTGCAGAAAAAAACGTAGTTTGAAACACGTGCAAAAAGCATATTTCATACTCGTGTGATTGTTACACTCGCCTTCGGCTCGTTGACTCTATACTTCCGCACTCATATAAAATGTCCGTGTTTTGGCCAATGTTGAATAATATACTATTTCGTGGAATTTTAATGCCGAACTATGAGAATCGTGTTTTTTTTTTGATGAGTCAAGATTGATTTTAACTCACCAGATAATCTCATACGTGTCTGGAGAAGACTCAACAAGACCACAGATTAACAGCCAATCAAA
The DNA here is from genome assembly GCA_030620095.1 of Kuschelorhynchus macadamiae. Lineage (NCBI taxonomy): Eukaryota > Metazoa > Arthropoda > Insecta > Coleoptera > Curculionidae > Kuschelorhynchus > Kuschelorhynchus macadamiae. Next base: position 166,089 of record JAUTXW010002734.1, on the reverse strand, counting down.
ACATTTATTTTGCAAGACTAGTTTTGCAAGTTTTGATTATTCTCTTAGGAGGCCAAGGTATAATGTTCTCGTACAAGGTAAATTTAGTTATTTTAGAAAAAGGTATATAGTAGTCATATAGTATCTGTGTTCAACTGTCATTTTCTGCCATCAAAAAATCCTATTCTTAATCCGATTGAGCATATAAAGGATATGTTAAAGAGGCCTGTCAATGAACATAAATTACGACGATTGAATTAAGAAGGAATACTCTTTAATCTTTTGACAAAGGCAAGACCTTGAAGATAGACGAATGAAAAGGATTGCATCTATCAAGTGCATTGTGGTGAGTATGGGATTCATATCAATTAAATAAGAAATTTATCCCACTATAGAGGTTTTTTGATATTCGGGACTCCTTTTCTTACTTAAAGACAAGGCGGATAAACCCCCCTTTCTCAGTCATCCATTTACGATTCTTCGACCAATTATGTGAAAAACAGAAAACGAGTACTTTTTTTGCTGGTTAAATTCTTTATCGTCCCCGTCGGCGTCGTCCTAGTTGAATTTTTGGTTTGCATTTTTTTAGGGGAAAGTCCAAAAAAGGAAGCCCTGTTTTTCACCTGTATGTTTTTATGTATATATGTATATAAATATATATTTATCTAGTGTAAGTACATGTCCGCTATTTTCTCATGAATTTTCGCCATGTTGTAGAGCAGTATTTCACATTGATTTCAATACAAAAACCAATAGAGAGTTTCCGCAGTGCTTCATGTAAAGTAGAAATTAAAAACCAATCAATAAAAAAAGTCGTAAAGGTTGAAAATTTTAAGCGACGTTAATTGATACTGTGCAGAATGAACATTAATATGTATTTATCGCTAATAATTAAAATAAAAAAATATATAAAATTTTTCAGGAAAATAAACCGACCTAACCGTAAAAAATATTATTTAAGCCATTTTAAAAGAGTAACTTACTCAAGTCGGCGTCAAACTACTATCGAATTACTAAGTTCTAAGTGAAGGTATGCCATTCGCCAGTCTTTCCTTTAAAATGTATGTTTTTCAAAGATACTGAATATGGTGTAATGCCTCAACTAATTTATTATTATTTATGAATTTGTCGACGGCTTTGTTTAGTCACATTCTTAAAATGCTTTAAAAGCTTATTTTCTGCTATTCGGTGCTTTTAGGAAGTCGTTCTTTTTTTAATTTATTTGCTTCTAAGGCATAAATCTCTGGATTACATGCTACTAGAAATCCAGTCATTTAAAATAATTCTTACATTCCAGTTTTTTTTGTGATTAAAATGCTTATGTAATTTTAACATTTAAACTAAAGCAACATAACGCTCTTTTTATCACTTCATTTCCCTTTAACCAATTCCCAAATTCCAGAAGATATTCATATATAAATCAATGTGGGAGAGAAACAAAGGGAAATTGGTATTTGCTAAATTTTACCTTACAAAAGAAAACCTTTTAACCAGAATCCCATTGAAATTCATAAGGAGTTCCTTGGTACAAATTGATACGAGTCCATTAATGTACCGTATTGTATATCTAAAGCCGTGGTTTTAATAAATATAATTCGATAATCACAAATGAACTTTCGAATATTGGATTTGCTGGAGATAATTAAAACGGATTTCAACGAAACAAAACAAAGCGTCTAGAAAATCCTTTTTTTTCTTCGATTCATTATAACGTAAAGTATATAATAATTAACTATTTTTGGACATAACATTTCTATTTATGGCAACTGTTATCTGTCATTAAATAATATCTCGTTAGAGTGTCATAATTTTGCGATTTGCGCCGCTTAAAAGTTAAGCTGGGGATTTGGATTCCTTTGTTGCCTTACATCTTAATTAGTTTTAGTTTTCTACGTGTAATTCCTTCAAATTTCATAATTTACAACAGAAAGTTTTACTACTTTCGATTCTGAAGAACGTCTGCGTTTTAAGTATTTTGAAATATTGATGATTTGAAATTCTTTATTACTAAAATTACTAAAATAAAACTCTTGGGGCCCTAGATGACAAAATAATTAGAGGCCTCCCGCTGTCTCCAGACAATATCTTCTTTTGTTTTCTTTTTCGAAATAAGAAAACATTTTTTAAAACCGCTCTTGTATTTCTTTTGTTAAAAATTATAAACAAAATAGCAAAGCATGTTAATAATATAATTTCCCCACATCAAAAATTGAATGTTAATAAGTAGGTAAAGACGTCCGATTTTTGTTAGAATTATCTATAAGAGCATACTGGGAGTTGCAAAAAATACCTTTATTGTTGTACGTTTTTAGATAAAATATCTAGCAATTGAGTGAGAATTAGGTGTCTGATAGTATATCCTTTAAAATTGAGAAATAAACGTGTGTTCCTATATAAGATACGACTAGATTTTGTGTATTAAACTTTACAACTTGAAACTTTGAAATTTGTTATTAATATTTAGGACAAGAGTTATATTTGTGTTTCAAGTGCTAAGATATATATAGAGAGTATATATATAGAGTTGATGATGGATTTAGATTCTCGAGATATCGGGGAGAAACAGAAATGGAGCATTTTTTTTAAACTGTCATACATTTTTTGTTTTAAATATTTTTTAAAAGTAAAAACATCCTTAAAGCAACTTTTTTCGAATATTTTAATTCTTTAATCAGATCTTATTCCAACTTTTCCATTCTTTGAAATAACCACTGATGTGAAATAAATAATAAAGTTCTCACTCTCTTTAAAGTAACTACATTAAATACCAAGAAATGCTCAAATTAATCGCATGGCCCCTTAATTTGCTACTCTCTATTATAAAGCTGTCCCGAATAAGATCAGACCAGATGCGAAAACTCCCGTATCGCCTGTGCTGCATGCGACTGCAAACAAAGTAGTGGGGAGCCGAGCGGCAGGCCGCTTGGCAACAAGTACGGGGACCGATGGTTATAAAGTTTCACTGCTGTCTCGGTAATGTGTCTTCCAACTGCCGTGTAGTACGGGTGTTTTTGTCAGAGTTTGGATGTTTTTAATTTATTTTCATTTGTAATTTTGTGAGAATGTCAAAAAAATTATTTAATCGCGTTTACAATATCATTATTCAATATATTACAGAGCCCAAGTAGTTGCCCATTGTTACCACAAGTATTTTCTTTGAAGTAACCGGAACTTGGTGTTGCCACGTTCTATTTAAGCTGAGACTACGTAGTCATCACCAAAATGCGGAACAAATTTTAAGGTAACTATTTCGTGAATAACATGTAACCGTGATTTTGACTATTAAGTAGATAGTAATGAATAGTAATAATTTACCCTATTTGTTACTCCCTTATTTAATCCATTTTAAAAACATGTATGGTTCTTTTTAATACAAACAAAACAGTTATGGCGACTACAAACACTTAGATTGGGGATATGATAAAGAGCGTACAGGATACGTTATTGGTTATTTAGATAGCTATGCTAAGGACCTAAAATTAAAACGCAGGTAATTTCTCTGGTGAATATGCTGATGATAGTCGTAAAAAAAATTCGGGCCTTTAAAATTCCTTAATTTTCAATAGATTTTGGTCAAATATATTGGTCAATTAAGTCTCAAAAATTTAATTTTGGAGTTTGGTTTAATTAGTAATTATCATTAAATATCGTATTATAAAGAGTGACTCTTTCTTTAACGTGATGGTTAATTTGTATGCATTTTTAATCTTTATACCCACAAAAATAAACTTCATAGCTAAATATTTATTGGGGAGATGAAAATAAACAATGGCGTTCTATTAGACTTTTACTTTTAAGTTAGCTGCACTTCTTTACTGAGAAAATTACTTAACATCAATTGACGACTACCCCCATACGCTTTTATAGTTTTAGATTCTTAAAATACGCAACTGTCACTTATACCCAATTACTTTGAAGTCTACTAGTTATCTGCAAAGTTCCCATTAATACCATACTATATATTATTACCAATCGGTTACGATTTGCGAACATACCGCCGGTTCTTTAAAATTTAATGTGTTGTGTGCGTAGCGTCGTAGCATGCGGAGAGTTGCGGTACTTGAGTCACTTCTATAATTCTGTCATAACCATAACCCTTTGTTTGGTTTTTATTTTTCGTTTCTTTAAAATACCGCTTTAGGTTTTGTTTAGGTATGACATAACCAGAATGTGATATTTTTAATTTTCTATAGAATGTGGGCGAGTGACGAAAGCTACTTTTTTCTTCTAAACCTTTGAATATAACTAAATTAATCTACTGTAGCACATTAATATAAGAAAATTGGATCAACTAAAAGGTTAATTAATTAAAGTATTATTAATTTCAGTCTACAAGGAATAATATGCCCCAGAAAAAAAATCGAATTTTAAGTCAACGTCTGTTTTAAATGTAGGATTATGTTAATGTTTTACTTTAACTCTCTAATGCAAACTTACTTTTTCATTTTGAATTTTAAAAATAACAATATCATTTGAATTTAGTAATTTAGTAACGTAATATGTACTGAAGAAGGCCTACTTTAGCTTCTTTTATGCTAATCTTTGAGAGCGTCTACCTCAAATGTAGGTGCTGAATAAAGTAAAACATACACTAACTCACTAAGACATGAAACAATATTGCCTTTTACAGAAAAATAAAACCAAAATATAATAACGTGCAATATTTAACAACGTTTCTTGGAATAAACTTGAACTTAAGACATTTACGGTCATAGTCATTTACAAATTCATCACAAACACTATATAACTACAAACACATTTCTCCATATGACCAATAGTTCAGAACTTATTGTTTGAATCAATAATCACAAAAACTAATAAAAAAATACACTCAAACAACAAACCTCATAAGAAATCCACGTAGGCAAAAAGCAAACAAAACGATTTTAGCAGCAATATGGCCGAACCAACCAAAAATTGGTTACACTATTGTCGCCACTGTCCTTATAAAGTGAGTGTAGACCGAATCTCGTACCATCTCCGAAACCTCAAGTACAAGAGGTAATAGTTTACTTGTAGTAAATAATTACTGTAATTCTTACTTCAAAGTTGCAATAGAAGAATAACGACTGGTAATAGCCAGTTTAAAGTAACATTAGACGATAACCTTTTCTACTCTGCAATGACTCGTTTTACTTGATAGTCAGGAAGGTACTGATACTTAAAAGTTGTAATTTAGTAAACAGGTTAGCAACAGTAACTTTAAATTACTATTATGTCAAGGAAAAGAAATGACGACCTTGGAGTCAATTCCGTAAGTAGTTGCTTGTCAATAGTTATTATATAATTACTTTACATGGAAAATTACTATAAAGTATTACTCCCAGTTACAAATACATACATAATACTTAAAAACGTGTAACCCAAAGTATTTATTGATATATAGTAAGATTATTAGTAATAAATACGCAAAAACCTTTAAAGAATAGTAGTGGAAACAGTTATACCTACTTTAGTGCCAACTGAAAAATATTTTACTTTGCTAGAGCGAAAATGCCTAGTTATAAGTGACTTTACTTGTTATGTTTTAACAACGATAGTGGAGGAAAGACTTTATTCAGGTGCTCAAAAAAAGTAAGTTTATCTAAGTGCATATCTTACAGTATAATACTTGTTTAGAATTGTGTCGTTATTTTATAAATATATTTAAAGTAGTAATCTTGATTTTGTTGTTAATAAGTCCTAATAAAGTCCAAATAAATAGAGCAATGGCGTGGCTTGAGGCTGCTGGAAGAGCAGATCTTCTAGAAAAGAACTATAATAATTATCTGAAGAGTCTCCTCCAAAAATCGTTAAATTGTCAGGTTAGAAAAAAACATGTATAAAATAAAATATTACTTCCACATCTCCAAGAGAGCGGAAAACGCTTCTATTATGGACGTTATTTGACTGTTGTTCCAACTGTTATCTCTTTTATAATATACAGGGGTTTAATTTAAATTTATGGTTTTCAGAAATGACACATGGTTTTCAAGATTTGTATTAGTAATGCTATAAACATTTGCTCGTAATTTAGACAGCTTTTTAATAAGTAATTTTCAGTTTATTTGCCGAGAATAATATTGCATCAATAATAAATTATTTGTTTCAGTTACCAATAAACGACATATTTATTATATGAGTGCTTTATTTTTGCTACAATTTTACAAACTATTTAAATAGAACTGCATTGGTGCGGGCAATTTTTAACACACGGTTGCCATAGCCATAAAGGCATGATGGTCTGACGCGTCAAGATCATCGAAACTAAAGGATAAGTTTAACAGTCTTTCGAATCTGGTTTGGTTTTATCTGGGACGCTGTCGTATAAACAGCCTTTAGGAAAAAGTTCGAAATCCACAAAAGTCAAATGTCAACTTCAAAAACTAAATAGAAGCTAAAATGCAATGTGTCAACTAAATTCAAAATATCCGTTTTCGGCAATCTTTTTTAAGTATATGTAGGTAATATTTTTTAAGATCAAATCCCGGGCACGGCCTATTTCCTAAAACTATTCAGGGAACCCAAGTGTTTTGGTTTTGATATGTTGGTGATACTTTTGTACTACAACCACACGAAAAAAAAATTAAACTATATTTTTAAATCATCAACATTCTGGTGTAAAATACATTATGGAAATTTAGTTGGAGCTATTCGCTCCCTTGATTTGTTAGTCCAAAAGAAAGAGAACGCACCCTAGGTCATTTTGTTTACAGCGGCCCAGTAAGCATTTTTCTGAGGCCCAAATCAGTTTTGAAAACAGCCAGATAATGCGGCCCGCGAACAAGTTGAAAACCGTTTTTGAAAGCGCACTGCAACAACGATTGGTATAATAAAATGTACAATTGTACATAGTGCCATCTATGTTTAGGAGGATGAATTACACATACTCAACCTAAAACCTAAAGCCAAACGTTATCTAGCTTGTTCCATGAAATTCTATCGTGCAAAAACACAGATGACGCTATCTGAACATTCTGGAAAGAACTCGAGAAATCACAATCCGTATATAAGCCGTGTTCGTTTGAGTTCAGTCGTTCAGTGTTTAGTCAGTTATGAGTCAGTTACGATAGAGTTTCGGGTTGAGTTGCGCACTTATACAACACTTTACAGTACTTATTATAATTTATTTCGGATACAGTTTTTAACATGTCTCTTTCAAAACCAAGTGGAAGTAAGGGGAAACTTGTAGATGAGCATCGTGTCTTTCAAGAATAGTGAGAATTAGAGTTTTTTTGCTGTGAAGTGAAAGAAAAAATTATTTGTTTGATTTGTAATAGTACAGTCGGTGTCCCAAAATTATATAATATAAAACGTCACTATGATATTCATAAAACTATGTTTGACAAGTATACAGGCATGGTCAGAAACGAAAAGTTAAATAAGTTAAAATCACGGTTGAAAGATCAGCAGCTTATGTTTACACGTCTAAAACAAGAAAATGAATCTGTCCTTCAAGCGAGCTACGTACTGTCAGAGTTTATCGCGAAACACTCAAAACCATTTGTTAAAGGTAAATTTATAAAAGAGTAACTTGTAAAGGCCCCGGAAATTGTAAGTCCCGGGAGCGTGAAGGCACTTCAAAATATATCCTTGTCCCGGAATACTGTCGCTGAAAGAGTTACTGAGTTGGCTGCCAATATAAGTGATCAGATAAAAACAAAATCAGACTCTTTCATTGCATTTTCTATTGCCTGTGACGAAAGTACGGATGTGTGTGGTGTGGCGCAACTCGCTGTTTTTTTTCGTGCGGTTGATACAGATATCAATGTGTATGAAGAATTACTGGAATTAGTACCATTGCATGATACAACAACTGGGAAGGATATTTTCAATGCTGTTTATGAACTTCTGCAAAAGTACAATTTAGTTTTGTCAAAACTGTGTTCCGTTGCAACAGACGGAGCTTCTTCAATGACTGGAGTACAAAATGGCTTCGTTAAAATATCACAGACAAAGATCAGAGAAACGGGCAGTGACAAACCAGATTTTCATCATATTCACTGTATAATCCACCAAGAAGTTTTACGATCAAAAGTGAGCAAGTTGGAAAGTGTTTTAAAGTCAGTGAAACTTCATAAGGTCACGAGGCCTTAATCAGCGACAGTTTTCTGCATTTTTACGTGATTTAGACAGTGAGTACACTGGTTTGCCATATTATGCAGAGGTGCGATGGCTTTCGTGTTCTATGGTACTTGACCGGTTTTGAAAACTCAAAGAAGAAATACGCGTTTTCATGGAAACAAAAGGATAAGATGTCAGCTTATTGTGCGATGTACCTTTTTCACAAGATCTTTCATTTATGGTAGATATCACAAAATACTAAATACTCGGACTTAAATACGAAATTGCAAGGACCACGTCAAGCTATTACAGATATGCATGATCATGTGAAAGCTTTCAAGTGTAAGATGTGTTGTGGGAAAAACAGTTAGCAGAGGATAATCTGTCACATTTTCTGACTTGTAAGGCATATCAGGAAAGCACAAGTGTCCCAATATCATACAAAATATATTCAGAGAAAATGAAAAGCCTTCTGGCAGAATTTGAGAAGCGTTTTCAGGATTTTAAGACGCAAAAAAACAATTTTTCTTTATTTATTGGTCTTTTCACTATCGATATTGATAAAGTTCCCCCTCACTTGCAAATAGAAGTAATTGAGATTCAGTGTCAGACCCATTTGAAACAAAAATTTGATATGTTGGTACATTCGAATTTTATAAGCACTTGCCTGTTCAATACCAAGAAATGAGAAAATTTGCCTGTAAAATCCTGTCAATGTTTGGAAGTACCTATAAGCGTGAACAACTATTTTCTTCGATGAAAGGAAACACATCTCCCTCAAGATCGCGATTGACGAACGCACACTTGGATGCAGTTTTAAAAGTTATTTCCGCCGATAAATTCGCGCCACAAATAGACAACTTAATTAAAGACAAAAGATGTCAAATATCTGGCAAAAGAATTTAATGTTTGTAGTTTTTTGTAATGTCCTTTATATTGGAAATTTAATAAAGAGACTTGTCCTATAATAGTACTTTTTCTCAAGATTTTCAGGAGTTTGTCTTCTTTTGCGTTTTTGCGGCCCACCTAGTCGATGGTCTTCATGGTTTTGGCCCACCAGTGACTTTGAGTTTGACATGGCTGGTTTACAGGAAATCCACACATATAAATAGATATTTAACTTTTAGTTTCCACCATCATTATTCTTAAAAACAGTCGGTTATCATTAATCTTTAGGGCTCTTTCAATATGTGATGCAAATTCAATTCCAAAGGAAACAGAGAAACTGGCTAAAGCGTTAAAATCAAACGCATATTGCAATGGAGATATTAGGCATTCGATCAGATATTAGAATAATCCCAGACTTCAACTAGTATTGGACAGTCAACCACCAAGTAGTTCAGCTTTACCTTATATACAGAGTACCATAAATAGAATTGCAAGAATTCTACGAAGTTAGGTAACTTCGTAGAATCTTTAATCTACCTACCCCAAAAAATAGGGCAATACTTAAGGTCGCCGAATGTTATAATTCCTTTGCCAACAGCTCTTTTATCAAGGAAATTGAAAGATAGCACAATTTGTGTATGTACATGTTACTAAATAATTACGTGTGTAACTAAACTGGGTCATACTTTACTTTCTTTGGTAAACGAAGGGTTCATAACGAAGTCAATTTACCTTTTTTTTGTCATGTAGGTTTTAATAAAATGCAAATAGACAATATCAATCAGTAACCCTGTGCCCAAAACAGGCATTAGAAAAATTGCCAACATGTGGTAACAACAAACGTCACGGAAGTACAATATCAAATATTCTTTTTGCCTTTTGAGCGATCACGGCCGGAAAAATAACGGGTTTTAAAAATTTTAGAGTGTCTCTCTTGGATGATTGGAAATAGCGCCATACAGCCTTGTGTATAACGAAAACATAAAAATAATCTATAAAAAAGCCTTTCATACCGGAGTTCTCTGTAAGTTTTATGCCGGTAAAATGCACATGCTTTTAGAAAATTAAATAAAAATTGGATTATATGGATTTTATCGACGGGATTGGATAATTGGAAGGCTGCATGTATCAAGAAATACGTTTAAAGACAATTCGCTTTTGCAATTTCAAGCATTTGTCCATAAGATATAAAAACACACATAAGATAAATAGGGAAAATGGCAGCAAAACGTAAAGAAGAAAGGCCTCGCACTTTATGTACCCTTTTAACCTCTTCTGCATTACTATTTAGATTGATATTTGTCATAATTAGGCCTGAGTTTTACATATACCGGGTAACAATGAAACTACTAACCAGGGCGCCATTTGTAAACGGCTAGAGATAAAAATATGGAATTTGGTGTGTTGATAGGGTTGAATATTGTGAACATTTGTAACATAAAAATAATTGAATATCGTTTCCGGTCTCCCCGGAAATGACCCCAAGTTCGTTATTTTAAATGGAACACCCTGAATTCTCTTAAAAATTCTAAACAACTTTTGTATAACATTACCTATGTCTAAAATGTATAGTTTTCTAAATAAAGCCACTTAAAAATGTGCCATAATTCTATTGTATTTTATGGAAAAACGGAGTAGGCCAGGATAAAAACGGTTATTTACTCTTTATTCGAGCCTTTAAAAAATGGGTTTTTCGCAAATCGATTTTTCAAGTTTTGATCAGACCATGCACCATAACGGGTCAACTGACTGTTTTTCGCTTTGGATAAATATTAACACCATAAAAATAGGGTACCTCGTTTTCAATTTTGCAGTTATTTATGAAAGTTAAATTAAATTAATGATAACTTAACCTAGTGTGATAACTCCCTATAAACAAAGTTTTGCTAAAATTAAAATAATCATATTAGCCTTGACAGAGGTTGCTATGGTTTTTAAAAACAATTGAACTTTGACAAGAAACTTTTATCACTTGTGGGCTTGGCAGATTGTTGCACTTTTTATAAATTCTCATGCTTTATTTCGTGTCTCTATTGGTGTAGACTAAAACTTTGTAATCTCTTTAAAATGGCAAATTTTACAAAGATGGAACAAACATATATGCTTCTCGTTTATGGCGAGTGCTTGCCAAATAAAGGTAGGCTCAAACACGCTACGCAGAGTGATACCCCGACAGGAACCAACCCTGCTATGCTTATTTCCGTGGCTAGTACAACATTTGAAAACAGTTCGTCACGAATCTGAGTATGTTCAACAGGAACAACATAAGATGTTGGGCAAATAAAAATCAACATTTATTTAGAGAAGAATCTTTCCAAGAACGCTTTGGTGTTAATGTGTGGCTAAGTGTTTTAGGAACGAGAATTGTGGGACCAATATTTTTTAAAGAGCCCCTTATAGAACAAACTTATTTGAACTTTCTAGAAACAATAGTTACCGATTTTTTGGACAATTTACCTCCTGCAGAAATTCCCAACATCTACTTTCAACAAGATGGTGCACCGGCCCATAATGCTCGAATTTGTGTAAATTATTTAAATGACAGGTTTGGGGACCAATGGATAGGAACGAATGGACCTGTAAGGTGGCCAACACGTTCGCCTGATTTGAAACCTCTAGATTTTTTTCTTCTGGGGTCATATCAAAGAAAAAGTCTATTTAACTCAACCTGAAAATTTGAACATTTTAAGAAGTCGAATAATTAGTTCTATTAATAATATTAGTACAACTTAAAAAGAAAATTTATTTGTTGAAAAATGTGAGACATGTTTTTAACAAGAAGGTCGTGTTTTTGAAAATCTAAATTATGATTAAGTACGTTCTTTTTTCTATGTCTTTTATTATTACATAATATTAATCATCTCTAGGTTTAATAAAGTTTATTTGTTTTCACCTTATCATATTTGGTTCTTTTTTAAAATTTTAATTTTAAGATGTTTCAAAATCCTTTCAGCGCCGATATAGAGACCCTTAGCGATATTTGAAAGAAAAATATTTAGTCATTATTACTGGAATTCTTCCGTTCATATAGATTCATCAGCTCTATAAATTTGCTCTGTTTCTTTTTCGCTTTCGCCACTACATATCTGTACAAAAAAACATTTTTTAAAATGAAACATACAAAAAAATATTTACAGATCTGAAGTGATCAGCATTTCAGCAAGTCGCTGCTGATAATTTCCGCTCGTAAGCTTGATACCTAAGTGCAAACAATTATCAGTCGAAAGTTACAGCTACATAAATCTCATTAATCATAATTATAATGTTTAACTTAATTATGTTAATTGCCGATCGATGTCACTTATTGTAAGTTTTTAGGATAAAATCTCATATCATTAATTACAGTTAAAATGTTCAGTTTCATTATGTATGTAATTTATTGCGTTTCTTAATTGGTCGTTAAATAAAAACATCTGATTATTATTTTATGATTAACTTACATTGGACATTTTACAATATGACTGGAGGTGCTGTAGTTTGGAGATCTCAGCTGTATACCATGATCACATAAAAATACAATCGGTGCCAAAAGCAGATACAGATTTATAAAATTAATTAAAAAATAAAAACAGCTATGGGCACATTTAAAAATTTATATATCCAGTATCCAGTATTTATTTAACACATATATACATAATCAAAAAGAAATAAATCTCGGATCGATATGCATATTTTTAATTTTTCTACGCAGATATAAAGGTTAGAGGGAAAGGTTTATGTAGTTTTAAGTGACCGCATCAATATGAGAAGCTCTAGATATAAGAAACACATTAGTTTATTTTGGTTTTACGGTATTAATTCCCTCTCAGCGTTTGAATCTTCGCCTTAGTTTTTAAATTTTCCTTTTATTGCACTGCTTAATAATGGAGTATGTAAGTTATTCACTGAAATTAAGACAATATTTTAAAATTTCTCAGATATGGTAATGTGATCGAAATTTAAATAAAAATACATGAAAAACGAGTATTATATCATTAAAAATCGCTTCTAATAAACACACTGACAAAGATTTTTTTTCTTTTTTTATAAAGTTTTAATTTCATGTTAAGGATACTTATTTAGATAAATCAAATAATCAATTATTTTAAGTGACTAACTTTATTCTAATAATTTTTGGTATACCGGTTCATTTGACAACGGATATAGAAATTAGCCCTATTGTACAGGGTGTTTTTTTTCGTTGATAGGCTGAACGGTAAGAGATACAAAAAAACTAAGATATGTGCCCCGTTCTCTATTTTAGCGTCTAGTTTAATGGCGCGGTCAGATCTATGCTAACTGGATTGGTTTTGAAAATACAGGGTGGTTTTCAAAATCTCCCGTTTCTTATTATCTTTTATTACTCGGTTATTCATGGAGATAAAAAAAACTTTAAATACAAATGTTTTATGACTTTTTACGCAGAATTGAGCGGCGTACTTAAAAAAAATATAGATGTTTTAATTTTTGAGATATTATCAAAACTAGCATTTTCTTATATGGGACACCCCATATCTAAGTATCTAGAAAAATTGCATGTTTTCTTGCGATTGCAATAATATGTACTACTTAATATTTTGTTTTGTTCTAAATAGCTAAAATTCCAGAAAACATTTTTTTTTAGTTGGACATGGACTAAATTCTTTAGGCGTTTGTTTTTGTTTGTTCACATGTCATAAAATTAAATAACAATTAAGTATTGATTGTCAAATTACGTTTTCTATTATATTTTTTTTTAAATTAATGTTTTTCAAAACTACTAGTCAAAAACATGTTTGAGTGTTGTATTCAGAGTAATAAAAATAAAGACGCAGCTTCAGACCTATATTTTGAGCGTTACCTGGAACGACGATAGCCAGACAAACAAATATTTCAAAGATTAAATGACAATTTAAGTGCGTATGGATCATTCGCAAAACTAAGACGTGAAAGTTACAATAAGGATAATAGAGAAAGAGGTGAAATAAATATATTAGCTTGTGTTGCTGCTGATCCGGCAGTATCTAACCGTAATATCGAAAACGTTAAAAAAGCATGAGTAAAAACCGTATAAAACAAGGAAAATTCATAACTTACATTCTGAAGATAAAGAACGGCGTTTAGAATTTTGTCATTGGTATTTGCAACTGATTAATCGAATTTCCAATTTTTTTCAAAATATAATATGGACTGACGAAGATTTTATATCTAGCGAAGAAATTTTTAATCGACATAACAATCGATAATGGTCAAAAATAAATCCTCATCCGCTAAGGCACAACAAGGACGCTTTGGGTTGCATGTGTGGGTGGCATTATATTAAAATAGAGTCCTTAACTACAGGATTTATAATGAAAATTTGAATGCTGAAGGATACATCCAAGTTTTGGAAGAATGTGTAATAAACGGATGGATAACATGCCATTAGCTGCAAGAAATAATGTTTATCTACAACAAGACAATGCCTCAGTCCATAACAGCGATATAGTAATGCACTTACTAACTGTCATATGGAACAAACAAACGGCCTCCGCATTCCTCCGACCTGACGCCACTAGACTTTTATTTTTGGGGATTTAGCAAGAATAAAGTATATAAAACCCGAAGTAATACTTTAGAAGAACTTAGAGCAACTTCTATTAATTACATAGGAAGAGTGCCAAATATTCTCTTGTTCATTTGCAAGCCGAGTCCAAAAACGCCTCGAGCAAAATGGAAGACGATCTGAGCACCTTTTGTGATTAAACAACTATGCTAATCGTTAAGTATTCAGATAATTGTTGAGTTGCTATAATTGTTGGTTGTTTTTTGTGGATGTTTTGGTTTATCAATGTTTTATTATTCTTGGTAACTGAGTTTTTAAAATACCTATTACAAAATAAAAGAATAATGATTCAATCCATGGCCAACTAAAAAAAATGTTTTTTTGGTATTTTGGGTATTCAGGACAAAGAAAAATATTAGGTATTATATATTGTTGCAATCGCAAGAAAAAATGCAACTTTTCTAGATGTGTCTTATTTAAGAAAATGCTACTTTTGATAATATCTCAAAAATTAAAACATGTATATTTTTTTTAAGTACGCCGCTGGATTCTACGTAAAAAGTCATAAAACTTTTGTATTTAAAGTTTTTTTTACCTCCATAAATAACCGAGTAATAAAAGATAACAAGAAACAGGGGATTTTGAGAATTAAATCAAAGTCAACGTTTGAATTGCAAAGTCAGCAATCTAATTTAGATCTCTGCTCTCCGTCTTCCAGAAATTTTTTTCTGGCTAGACCAGTCCGTATAGTTCATTATATGTACCATTAGATCTAAACCGAAATCATCAAAGGAGATGTTGCGCCAGCTTTCCCCAACGAGGCGATTATGAGAGCTGAAATTTAAATTGTCAATTGAGCTGAGCATGAGAAATTTTCAGCTTTCTAGGTCCAAGTGCAATGAAAAGTTTGTAATTAAGGAGTGTGATTTTTAAAAGCTTGAATGCTCTAGATGTTAGAATATGATTTATGGGACAATGATACTATATTGGAGACAGTCAGTTGATCAAGGGTTTTAGATTATAATTAACGCATAATAGTATATTATTTAAAATATGCTTATTATAAAAAAAAATTATTGTTCACTTCATTCTATGTACTAAGACAAATTGGTGTTCGCTTTTCATTAAGCTAAGAAGCCTGTACTGACGTAAATTTAAATTTCTTTTGCCACAAAAATTATAATTAATGATAATAGAATCACTTATCTACCCTCAACTGGATTACTGCAGTTAGCTCAAAACTCCTGTATCCGTTTTATTTACAGCTGGAATAAATTCAAATTTACATATTACTCCTATGTATATTCATCAAAGCTTTTGCTTACAAAATCATCAGATCCAGATGCCCAAATTAACTCAATTATATTTAACACTAGCTTTTGCGTGAGGTAATATAAGTATGTTTAAAAAAAAACAGGTTTGTCAATTAACTATAAAGCCATCATTAAAGCGTATACAAATAAATAAAAACTTTGTTAATATTCCTATGTTAGAAAAGGCTGATTAACAGGCGGACCGAGAACAGAACGCTCGCAGAATATGGTACGGTATGATTGGCCAATACGTCAGGTGACCCAACGGAGAATTTTGATTGACCAATTAGTAATTAAACGCTCGATGTCTGCTTTTGCAAGCTTAAAGCAAATCAAACAAATACCCATAATTAAAGAGAAATAAGTTATTGCTTAAAAAAAACTACAAAACCTACTGTTGATACGACAAAATTAATGTTTCTGCTTATAAACTTTGCCACCCCCATTGAACCCCTTAGAAAATGAATTTTGAAAAATAATGAAACCGGTGTTATTTTATATCTTTTGAATAATGTCATATTAAAATTGAGTATGTTATGTGTAATTATTTTGATTTTTTTTGTGTTCCTCTCTCTACAAGTTAAATTGTGTTAGTCTTAGTAGTATTTAAGATTATTTTATTCTATTCTAGCTGTCAGGTAGCAGAAGAATTCTTTGAGAATGTTACCTTTTATGTAATGGTTACTGTTATACTACAACATTTACGTTTACAAAAAGCTAACATTAATAAGCAAATGAAAGAAAAAGAAGAATTACAATACTTACTTGGACTTTTGATGTTTTCTAGATTCTTTAGTTTGTAATGGTAGAACTGCAACAAAAATATACAAATATATTAGTACGATTTATTATGTATGAAATATGTATATTTGCATTTTAATGCAATTTCAGGTGATCTTTTTTGTGTTTTGTATTTAGTTACATCAAATCGTAAAAACGGTATATTTTAGATAAAATATTTTAAAAAAATTTAAGAGCATTTATTACACAAAACTATAGAAAAAATTACACGATTCTTTAATTACATAGTTAGTTTTAAAAAATCTTGATAAAACGATATAGAATTTGAAAAAAAAAACAAAGCCAGACACGATTCAAAAAAGTATCATTGTAAAACGTTTACCTAAAATACTAATTCAATTATGTATTTCACGAATGTTTATATAACTTACAGTGTAAAAGACATGGTATCAGTTGATTGCAACAAACCAACCCTCTAAGTACAATAAATACCAGGGGCTTACTGAAACCTCAATTGACATTTATTTTTACGACTAAAAAAATGCATTATGAATAAATAAATCAAGGTTTAAGACTATATTTCGACACTACAAAAAAAAACCGGAGCTTAGCCATCCTTTTAATTCCTCAGACACCTCCTAACACCCTATAATTATATTATTTGAGCTAATTTTAACGCTGCAATTATGCTTTTTTCTTTTTTTTTTTTTTACTGAAGACAACACGAAATTAGAGTCGTAATTAGCGGTTATTACAACATCCAATTAAAAAAAATTACTTAATAAACCGACTTCTTAGAAAAATAAGCCTAAATGATAAATCCTACAGATACACATATTTTTAATTAGAATATCAAATTTTTAGTAGAGATAATGTTTTTTAATTTTATCAAATTGATTAAAGAGATACAACTTTTGATTTAGCCCAGTGACATTATGTGAAGGCTTTAAAAGTCATTAGAAATTGGAATTAATCCCCAGGAAAACTTTTTTGTAAGCTTTCATTTAAATTAATTTATATCTTCCCCAGCTAGTAAGAATTTTATCAAAATGAATGAAGTTTTACGCGTAAGCAGTTAAAAATAAAACCTATTACAAACGGTAAAGAAAAAAACTAAATGAGTAATGACAAATGAAATCGTCAGAAAAGTTCAAAAATAATTTTAATTTTCGATAAGTGCACAGTCGTTATTCACTCAAATTAAAAGACCAAATTCTCAGGTATTTAAACTGATTGAGTCCTTTATCTGCGGAGCATTTACCAGCAATCATTTAAAGGTCATTTAATTACATTTTTGTCGGCTCTGTTACTGAAAAAATATATTATACAACATTCTTAATTTCTCATTATCTAAATTAATTTATGGGAATTAATGTTATTTTTGATAAATGATGTTAAGGGGGTAATGGGAACATCCCCCTCAGAGAACATCTTAGACCAAGAACATATGTTTGGTAATTTTATTAACCTCGCAGCAAAATAAGTTCTAGGTCCAGGCCCACGGTATAATTAACCAGGTAGTGTCTATTTAGAAAGGCGCTTCTAATGGTTGCTAACAGTTCTAAATTGACTCCTGTTTTGTTTGATAAGCCCCTAAGTTTCAGAACGACTTAAGAAATCATTTTAATATATACAATACTTGATCAGATATATTTGATATCTCAGAAAATACTTTCCTTGTCATCCAGTTTTCGCATCATAAAAAAACTGGTCTATATCTTATTTATATTTAATATATAGGTGTTACGATTTATATCAGAGCTGTCCAACATTAGACAATTGGCTGATAATTCTAGAAAAAAAATATTCCGTTAAGTGCCTCACTAAAAAACGAGCTGCAGACAATAGCAACAAGAGCCTCATATCGCCCGCATTAAACAGCCCTAGTTTAAAGCGTAAACATTTATGGCACTAAATAATCTACATATAGTATTTTAAAAATAAAATTCATATTTTGAAAAACATAACTGCACTAGAAACTAATAGAACGGGAATGAAGAAAATCTTTAAATCAAAGGGTTGAAACAAGCATCAAATTTTTTTTTTGTTTTTTTACCAATCTTTTTCATCTTGTTCTTCCTTCCTCAATTTATTTATATATATATATATATATATATATATATATATATATATATATATATATATATATATATATATATATATATATATATATATATATATATAAGTAGCTCATTTCTTACATCATCCTGGCCGTGATTTTTCCTGTTTATAGGTTTTTGGATGGCCACTTATACATCCCCTTTATTGTGTAAGTAGTTCGTTACTAACGACAATTTCGAGTGTGCTCATTTTTTCTTCATTCCCGTGTTTTTCTGTTTGGTATAGCTCTTTTAGATGTTTTACTTAGGCTCGCTTGTTTTCTTCCTCTGATTTCTAATCAGTCTCCATATTTGTTTCTGGCGTCCATAGAAATCACTCTCCATTCTTTTTGAGAAAATTTCCCAATGTTTATTTTTGATATGTCTAACTAGTGCGTTGGTTTCTTTTAGGATTCTTCTGTACTCCTCCTGTTTGAGTTGTCCTGTATTTCAGGTACGCTTGTTTTTTCTTTTTGCATTGTTCTTCAACTTGTTTGCAAAGCCTTGGTGTTCAAGTCGGCCTCTGTTTTTATATTTTATTATCTCACCTTTATGCTGCTTCTTGGTGTTATTCTTTAGTTTCTCCCACCTGATACGGTTGTAAATAGATTAATAATTTCATTACAGTAGAACTCTTCGTGGTTTGAAATCTCATTTACGACTATTGTTTGATTGAAAATTAAAAAACAGGAGTAGACTTTCCCCAAAGACGTCCAAAGAAACTAGGTTTTTGCAGTTTCGTTCCCCGGATACCCTCATTGCGCGGCCAAGGCCTCAAGTAACAACTTCAGTATTAGAAGGTGAGAATCCTTTAAACTTTTAATTTTTCATTTTTAGTTTTTCCATTTTTAATTTGAAAAAATTATTTTACCCGTCAAATCGATTTCTCCGGCTCCAGGTGTTTTTGTAATATTGAATTGAACATAACGCAATCTGTGCAAATATTATTACCTTGTACTAAATTAAAGCAGCACATATTATTTTTTTTAAATCAATGGAATATTCACAGTAAGAAATCATGGTTCTTGGATTTAGACCGTGTCAGATTATTAAGACGTTTCGCCTGCGATTGCACGAGACATCTGCACAAGATCAAAACACTGATCAAACACATTCTATATTATACCTAAATTCAGCTGTTTCCGAGAAAATGAAGTCTCAAAAGTTTCACTTTGAATTCAATTAAATTAAGAACGAGGTGACTTTAACTTTCCTATTTTAACTTTTTAAAATCTATCAAATATTATCAACTTCCGGTTTAGAAAATTTTTAGGAAATCACAATATTCGACACTTCCGTTCAAACCGAAGTGTGGAATTTTGACCGCAAGTGATGTTGTATAGTAAAGTCTAAGAAGTTAGGAAGAGTTTAGACAATACAGGGCTCTAGGTGGTCCAAAAATGACAATTTTGAGACGTTATTTTCTAGAAAACAGTTGAGTTTGGGCACATATAACGTAAAATGTGATTAGAATATTCTGCTAATTAAAACAAACATATGACGTCATCATTCCTACATAGATAGCATTACATCAAATGGATATTACCTAAAGGTCCGAAGTAGAATAAAGCATTTAACGAGTAAAACAATTTAAGTTATAGAATTTATTCCAGTTAAATGTTCCACCCTGTATATATGCATAGATTTAAGGCTGGACAGCAAAATGCATTAACATGTTATATTTTTCTGCAATATTCAACCAGAGCTTTCACATTTTTAAGTTTTTGTTCAAGAATTGTTTAGATTTCATTTCACATAAAATTGGATTATTTTCATGAAGTTGTATAAAATCGAGTCAAGAATTATTTTCACATAAAACGGGTAACAACGGTTTAAACTTTTTTGTTAATACAATATAAATTCTCAGTTAATTGATGAATTTTTAAGTCTCTAAATTGTAAATTATTACAAGAAATCTTGTGGCAAATTTAGGTTGGGATTTAAATCCTATTTGAACAAGTTTTGTACAGATAAAATAAAATACTATACTATAAACTACTAAATAAAACTCTCCACTTTAAGAAGGATCATTGACCCCTGTTAACAATAATGACACAGGGTTGAGACCGGAATGATGATATCTTTCGGATCAGAAGAATGTCGCCAATCTGGTCATCTCAGTCTAGACCAGACTCACGTTAGTCCACAATTCCACTATCTATGTTCATCAGCTCTTAATACGAATAGAAGCCTTCCAAATCTCTTTCTCCACTTTTCCAGATTCCTTTTCATGTTAATACAATATTAATAATATTAAATATTTACTATAAATACAGGCCGTTTATAAGAGATAAATATCAAAAACAACTGAAATATATGTATATTTCCTCCTTGTTTGTTTAAGGCAAATACGATTTGAATATTTAACGTGTAGATGATTATTGCCGATTATCATATTATTTTTAGAGATCTAAATTACTGTCATTATATTTCAAAATCTGACAGAGTATCGAATTCCGTATTAACTCGAAGATGTATTTTACTTTAAAGGTCTTATGTTGCCGAAGCAAATCAAAATTATTTGTTTTTCTTGTAAGTATCCGCCTACTTACTTATTTTTTATTTTCTAAATTAGTTAAAAAAATATACTTTGTCAGATTGTAGCGGAAAAAATAAATGAAAAGTACACGCCATGTTATATAACTAAGTTATATTCCTAAGTTAATTTCAATAACGGTACTACGACTTTTGCGTTATCAAGGCTGGTTTCAGTAATTTTTTTTCACAGAACTGGTTTATTTGTCAATAATGCTCTGCAATATCTTAGACGCTACGGGTTTTCAGGGCGCAGGCGCAGGTCCGAAAGTGTTTCAGGTGTACTGCCGATATCATCTCTTATATTGAGGAAAAATGTGAAAAGAATTGAACAACATTTTGATGAAAATTAAGCCAAAGACATTGGCAAGAAAAAAGAAAGCATTTACCAAATCCAGGTAAGTGTGGCAAATCGTACGGTGTGAAATCGAAGAAATAAAGTGAATGGAAGTTCCATAGAACGAAGTTAGTGAATATTTTATATTGTCAATCAGCTTCCAGTGACGCACCGAGAGTAGGGGGTTCGGGGTTAAAAATCTCCCCCAGAGCCTGAGTCTGCAGTTTAAATATAAAATGTTTGCGAGCCTATTTCATCTATTTACATTTATATCGAAAAGATGCGAAAAAATAATTGACTTAATAAACCTCACTGTTAAAAATGGGGTTAAAATTACGTAATTTTAACTGTAAAAATAATAAATGGGTTCTGCTATTATAACTTAGTTAAAATTTTACTTAATTGTTATCAATATTTTACTACGAAAATGTGTTTTTCCACTACTATATGTAAAAAAAACATTTTAATAATGTAAGTGAATTTACCAAAAATTGCATTCAAATTTTACTAAAAGGTTGGTATACTGTTTCATAAATCATTATAATTTTACCCGACGTGGCACGTAACGCTGGCCAAAAGCCAGAAAAAAATAAAAGAAGAAGAAATTCTAATATCCAACCTCACAATTACACTTTTATTGGCAGTGCATGGTTATTTTTAGGTTCAAAGTATTTCAGTGCGCGTTTTAGTGTAAAAACAACATAAAAGTAGATGTCTTAAAAAATAATCGTTTTGGTAATAGTAATTTTTGAGTTCAAAGGCAGTATTTGTGTAAACATTAGGTAACGATTTAGAAACATGTTATGTGTTTATTGCAACATTAGATGCGTTATTCAATATACTATAAGATTTCCAATTTCCAATTTTGGTTACCATCTGTTTTTGTTATAGTTTTATACCATAAAATATATTTTTTAAAAGCAAATTGTGTTTTTTTTTCGAATAAAGCATACCTACCTACCCTTGCTGTTAATAACATGCTCTTTTATGTTTGTACAAAAGCCATCCTTATTTTCGAGCTGTATATTTAACATATTTGTTATTTGAACTTTTACAAATGGAGAATTAGAACAGAAACAGCATAAAGAAGCATTTTTTTAACAATGACTTCTGTCATACGACTGAAAAGCTTACGTTATAATGCCGTTACCGATCTCTATTAGTGTCAATAAAAAAATGAACGAAGACGCAGTATTTATGAGATTTTTAATAACATTTTAAGTTAGCATAACTTTAATGTTAGATTTATTATTTCTAGTTTTGCAAATCTCATAATAATGTTCTTTTTCATGATTTTACTCAAGGTATTTATGCATAAATTCCATACAAGTTTTCAGTAACGTATTTAGTGTTTTTAATTAGTTTTTATAGCAAATATGAATGCGAATCAAATGTTTTCATTAATAAATAACTTAATCTTATACAAAAAGAAAATAGAATTTTTAAGTCTAATTAAATTTTCCCTGTAATAAGGTTTAAAAATACCAAAAAAACATATGTAAATTCGGCCCTAAGTAATTTTAGTAAAATTAAATTTATGGTAGAAAAAAATTGTTATGGAAAACGAAAAAATACATTGAATTTTGTGGTTTTTTAGTTCATATTCCGAAAATATACTAAAATAGTACTCTAAAAATACCGTTACAATAATCGAATTTTTAGTGTAAATATGACGAAATTTTCAACTGTAATTTTACTTCTAGAAATGTTTTTTACAATTACTTGCTTATTTTTACAGTTTTAAAAGTAAAAATACGTAAAATTACGTAAAATTACGTTTGTAACATAATTACAACGTTTTTTTAATGTAAAATCACAATTTGTTTTTAATAGTTAAGGTTTCTTTCTTCTTTCGTCAATAGCCCATTCGTTCTATTTATTATTTCGAGTTTTAACAGGATAATATTATCTATTAGCTTCTTAGTTACATTGTTTTTTTAGATTTTTTGCAACGAGTTCAAATGGTCCGCCCCCACTAGATTTTATCATATACTCAATATAAAGAAATTGATTCAGAAGTGTGTGCCAACTTAAACAGAAACTTTTATCTTATAATAAAAATTTTATCAACTAAGTTAACTACGTTATAACAACATACATCTACGTATACATATAGCCACTCTGACTTCTGCTAAAAAGATCGAAAAGACGATCTCTGTTTAGTTAACAACTCGATACATTATAAATCATTTCGTTTAAAAGTTTAATAGCAAAAAAATTGAAAACCCGGCGAAATAAACGTGTCTCGAACTAATCAAACCCTGAAAACAAATTCGAATTTGAATCAAGAGTAATTTTAGAATTGTTATTTTAGATCGAAGAGTTTTAAACTTTACCTTCCCCGATCGGATTTCCCGGTAAATGACACCAGGGGTTAACGAATTTTATTATCCGGTTCATGTTAGGGGCATTTGCTTTACCGTACTTATGGTGGCAATATGCATAATATGTTATGTCATTTTGACAGTTTTGAGAAACTGTTGAATTTTCACGATTTGAAAGCCTGAAAAACTACTTAAGTAACGGATTGATTTCAAATTGTGTGTCATAACTAGAATAATAGAGAATAGAGATGAACCAATCAAGTTGTGGTACTAATTTAAATCATTCTTTCAGGCTTTATATAACTTCTAGTTTTAGCTTCCCTAGCAGATGCCAAAACAATATCTTTTGTCAATTACGTCGGATTACCTGTCGGTCTGTCTGTCATTTCGCGGCATATAGCTTAAAACCTACTGACTAGATTGTCTTCAAATTCTAGTCAAAGTTTATGGCACACATGGGGATGACCTGGTAATATTTTGGTAAAAATCCTATATAGGGGATATTATATATATATATATATATATATATATATATATATATATATATATATATATATATATATAAGTATATATATATATATATATATATATATATATATATATATATATATATATATATATATTGTTTCTTCTTGGGAATTTGGGTTCGATGGTAGGAATAAAATGAAACAAATTTTATTTCATGTTTGTTGATGATGGTTTTGAATTTTGTTTACGCCAGACCGAGAAAATGAGTTGATAGAAAACATTTAACGGTAATAAATTTCATAATCGGAAAACTCTGACAGTAAACGGAGCCAACGAAGTGGGAAGTCCTTGATCTTGGTAGTTGAATGGTGCAGAAAGATTCATATTTTTCTAACCCTAGGCTTCCTATAGATTTTGAGTGTTCCAAGAAAGTTTAGTTTCATAATGACGTTTTATATTGTACAATTGAGGACTGATTTCATTACAAATTATACACGTTGAGTTATTACTGGACTCAATCACGAAATGTGCATATCCCTATATTGTTCTGCACTCACATCTTTTGTTTCTTTTCCATATTTATATAAATCTACATAAAACTTCAAATCAAAACAATGTTGAAACAGGGTTACAAAATAAACTAATTGCACTTTATTTCGCTTTTTAGATCGCAATTTCCGCTCCGATTTCACTGCTTGTCTACCATATTTGTTCAATGCATCCTCGGTGCGTAGAACATATTCGAAAACTCTCAAAAGTACTCGAATCTCCCCGAGAAGCGATCACACATTAGCACTTTTCGAGAAGGTGCTCTAGCTCTGCTACTCGCTACAAGATGGCGTTGGATACTTCGAATAGAAAAGCATAATTATTGACGTTCTACGTAATTCAAGTGCTCCCCACAAGATGGCGCTGTACTACTGTAGCTTTGCCACGTCCAGCAACTTTTCTACTCTCCGCAAGATTTTACTAGTATACTTTTAGTATAACCATACGCATCGGCTAACTCCGCCGCAATGAAATGCACTTGAAACTTGCCTGTACGTACCAAACGAAATTTCAAATAGAGCTGAGGCCACCCCGTCGTCCTGCGCTATAGATATTCAAAACTACAGTATGTTGGTATGATGAGCTAGCCCGTGGGACTTAATGGAGTGTGGCCCTTAAGCTAAACAGTTTGGAAAACCCTGCTACAGAGCATCCAGATATTGAAATAACACCGACAAGCATGGCTAAAGAATTATCCATTTAACATCAGAAATAAACCGCCGAGCATAGGATGCTCCAACGAGGAAAGTTTCTTTGTAATGTTCGGATCACCTGTAAGGAATACAAAGATGTTGAAGGGTCAAGTGTCTCCCACATATATGAGAACAGAATTCTAGTTGAGGAAAAACGATTTTTAAAAACGGTCTCTATATATCTGATATATGATGTGTAAATTCTATACAAGTTAGCAGAAGAAAAGTATATTCAGTTTCATCGAAATAGGAAACCCAGTTTCTAAGCTACTGCAGCACTCGCCGTGACAATTGATGTGATGTGGTCAAATCTCTTTTTTGATGTTGGTATTGGTGATGATAGTGATGGTATAGTGATGATTTTTAGATTACTAATTTGATGTAATTCTAGATGCTTCCAAAATTACAGAAAGTAATCGGAAGCCTTTCGTAAACTAAAATTAATGTCCCCAACCAAAGTCGTTCCAACTTTGTAAGAGATTCTTACAACAATTCCAATATTTACTGAAATGCATCACACAACATGGAGGTCATGTTTAATATATAAAATCAGTTTTTTAAACAGTTACCTATTACTTATTTTTTGCGGTAAATTATTCATAAATATAAGTTAGTTTAATTTTATTTTCTTTTAATCGTGATAATTATTTTGAATATATGAATTTTTTGGAATTTACGATAAAATAATTTAAAGCACTTAATCAGACTACTGTCTGTTATTGTTGTTAATTGTTTACGGCTATAGCATATTATTTTAAATAGTTTTCTTTAGCAACTTCATTAAGTCTTAATATTTCAGAAATCATTTGATTTAGGTATATGTGATAATAATATATAAAATATGTTTAGAATTTAATAAATAATCGGAAAATAAGCTAATATATAGGGTGTTTTATTTAAAAAAATAATAATTTTTTGACCTACCCTGTGTAATCTATTGCGAAGAAGTATATGAAAAACAACCTTAGGAGCACATATTTTTTCTAATAAAAATAAATACGGGTCCACACTTTGCATGATCATCCTGTACATAAGTAAAAAAAACCTGTATAGACGAATTGAGAACCTATAAAATAAAAAAATATTTGAATGTGAAAATACTAAATCACATTTTTTATAGTTTAAAAAAATATATGTTTTGATAGAAATGAGAAAATGTTATTGAGACAAGAAAAGTTTAATAACCACGCCAAGCCTGGTAAACACATGTAACCGCTAATAAACAGAAATGTAAAGTCGCTAATAAAGATAATTTTTAAAGGATGATTTGACTCGGCACTAGAAAAATTTGTTTTTGAATAAATTGCTGAACCGGGCGGGTAATTTACGACGAAAACGGTTAATGAAGCAGAACGGCATGACGTTTGTTATTTTATGTTTAGCAATTCATGACCATTTTGGGTCATTTTAAACAGAGTTTAAATGCAGCGTTCAGTACGGTGTGTAATACAAGTAATTTAATATTTGTTTAACGTTATTTACCCTGGCAACTCACCTTAACTATCTACCTCTTATTCAAAACTCCCTAAACCTATCAGACCTTCTTTCGTAGAATAAGACGACTCTCTAAAAAATGTTCATAGAAAACTGGATCCGGTATTCATTGAATGGCTACATATTTCAAGTTCAAGATACGGTTCATGAACAAAGCGCATCCATATAACCTCACATGTAGTAGGGGTAATGTATAAAAGCATTCAACTTGAACAACAGGAAACTGCTTTTCTAGATGTGTCAATACAAAGGAAAGAGGAAACTTATACATACGAACAGATCCCTGTTGCAACAGTTTTGAAAACAGAAAAGCTTAAATAGAGCACAACAAATAAAACTGCAAACGTTTTGCGAAGTTCTAATTCGCCTCCGAAGATCTGGCAAACAAGGTGTTCATGAAACTCCTTGTTAGGCTGGTAGTGTTTATAGGTTAAATTGAGCGTGCTGTAAGAGATTTATAAGTAAAAAAAAAATTTAGTGTGCTGAAACAGGAAACTTGATTAATATATTAAGTTTTTCGTATCTTTTTTTCTTATGGGTATTATAGGTTTCAGGGCAATGTGGATTATCACTAAACCCGTTCTGTACTTGCTTTGTCTGTTGCTTCTGCCCTTCTTCTTGCCCTGTCTAATTCATAGTATTATTTCAACCTCTTCGGAATCTTTTCTTTCGATACCTATGGATCAATGGATGACGCCAACATAAAATGCATGAGTTTTTGAGTGCCGCTTATGAAGCTCTACTCCAGTTAAGATTTCAACCAAATTAGTGTGTTGTATCAGTTGCATCCCTTTCGATATATAATAAAAAAACGATGTTGTTGTTTTGCTGAAATGGCGAGGGAAAGTCTAAATTCCAGAATTAATATAATTCCCGCCTATAGTTTTTCTCCACAACTCTGTGCGCTGATTGCTATTTTTTTCACTCGTCTGTTGGCGCCTACTCTATTCCTCCTGTACATCAATTATCTGCTTTCCTGTATTCGCAGTTCTATAAACAGTTATGCTAACGATAGTATGCTTCACTCCAACATACAATTTCTTAAACCTGTTTATAAGAATAAATTGGATGACAGACATAGGGACTTGATCTCTAACCCAGAATCTCCATAAAATCGTAGAATGATAAGTAAAAAACATTTTCCCGTTTAACGCCCCTAATACATGTTCACTATCTCACAATAACAGCATGTTGAAATGAACAATCAGAATCTTTTAACCTAGTCGTATTTTATGTTTTTCAATAGGAAAATCGCTGGAGTAAACATGCCGCATCAATTACCACGGCAGCAACTAAGAAACTGGGGATCATTTTTCGAACTTGAGGATACTTTTCTTTTGCTAATTTATGCACCCTTTCTTTTTCTTCTCAGTGTGCCATATCCCTGCCGAACATTGACGATTAGCATGGTTATTTCAACTTTATTGACAGCGAAATTGAGCCGAACAACTCTTTGAGGTTTATTAACCAGGAGTGTCGCCTTCTTTCTTATCCTCTTTTAGCTTCAAAATAAATAAAATAAAATAATTGTAGTTTTTCAGATTAAAATTAAATACAAATGGACATACAACAACTGAAGAGAAATTAAATCTAATATTTGATTAATTAGAGATCTTGGAAGTAATGGACTGGTGGCATCTAATTTATTTATTATTTCTTCATTATCCAGTTTTGATAAAACAAACGTCGTTACAATAATAGAAAAGAGCACACGTCTACAACACTAAACAAAAAACAAAAGAGTCGTAAAAACCGACATATTTAGGTGACTAAACACATGAGTATAACCATTCTTCTGGAGAAGAGTTTTAAGTTTAGTTTTGAAAATATTTAAATTTGAACTATCTGTGACATTGCTACTTAAAATAGTGAGGATTTCACATGAATTATACATAATATTCTTTTGATAGAAGGTAAAACGGTGGCAAATACACACATTTCAAGAATATATATATACTCTAAAATGCTTGAAGTGTTGTCTAGAGAAATCTATAGGCGTAATACTTGCAATAATTCTTATGGCATATTCCTGTAATATAAATATTTGACAAGCTTACATCCCAGATTTTAATGTCATAGCGAATATGTAAAATAATATTAATATAACCAAACACGCGTTCCACAATGGTTGAAACAATATTTTAATGCGTAGTAATTACCTCTGAATTTATTGCAAATCTTGTCCACATGATCACTTGAACGCAAATGGTCATCAAACGTAACTCCCAAAAATTTTCGTTGAATTAATACAATAATGGACATGTACAAATATCGAAAAATCGACCCTAAAAGCACCTAAAAGATCACTAAGTAAAAACAAATTAAGACTAGAATATAAATACAGTTCAAGAAATTATGAAATGTTCGGTATTTGGTCTTTTGCATAATATGACCATGGTATTCTAACTTTCTGCTCTTTAATGTACCCACTACCTCCTTCCTCTTTCAATCTCCTTAGTACTTCGACTGATTCTCAGTGTTTTCTTAGGCAGTTCAAGCTTCAGCACCATAGGGTGGCGGGGAATACATAACATTTTACCATTCTTCTTTTTTGTGCCAAACTTAGATCTTTTGCCAGAAAAAGTTTTTTCATTTTGGTAAACCCAGTTCTCGCCTTCCCGATTTGACATCGCATCTGTAATCCCTGCTGTCGTTTACGGTAGTTTTCAGTTATATAAAACTACTAATACACTGTATCAGTTGTCCTCAATATTAGACCTTGCTACTACCATATGTTTTGCTTTGGACATATTCAGGCTTAATCTAAATTGTTCAGAGTACTGATTGCCTGTAAATATGATAGTGAGTTGACTATAAAAGCAGCATCATCTGTGTATCTTATTTATACCCTCACCGTTTACTCTAATTCCAGCTTTTCCTTCCTCGCTTTTTGAAAGATTTTCTCTGAATATAAATTAAAGAGAGTCGGAGGCAGTAGGCAGACCTGACGCATTGGGATATTTTCTAATAAATTGTTGTCTACCTTTTTGGTGGCTTATTGTCCCCAGTACAGATTAGCAATGATCCGAACATTTTTGTCATCAATTCCAAATTTTAATGTTTTTCGGATATTTCATTATTTATCTGTCTATTTTTTACACGATACTTAAAATTAACAAAAAAAATCCTTTACTTTTGATCAAAAATGCGAAAAATTAAAGTCCAATTTACCTTAATGCCCTTACCCTATTTTGGGGCTGTTAAGAGTTATTGTAAAAAGTTTTTATTAATTAATAATCTGTAAAAATTATAGAAATATGATAGTTTTTATAAGAGCTCAAGAATATAAAAAATGTGTACTCGTATATTCATAGTTGTCTTTTTGGAATAATAATTGTCGCTTTTCTTGTTATTTTTAATGGTAAGTATTTTATATTAGCTATAAACATTCTACACGTTTTTGATTTAAGGCAACTTGCAAACAATCAATCATCAATATTTTTAAAATTAGCTTCTTTATGTTCCATTATGGGAAAACGGGAAGTGTAACTCAAAATATGCGTAAAGGGTAATAAATAAGTGCCACTAAAGTATATTTTTAATATAAAAAAATTACAGTTTTTCAAATGGCAGTTGCTACGTCATTCATTTTTTTTTTCGGGAACATAGCTATTTTTCTGCACATTTAAAAAGCTCTAATTTTAGTGTCTTTTATTAAAAAAAAAAAGCTCTTTAACCCGCTTCATTCAAAAGATATAACACAAAATATACGAAAGAATATAAAAAAAATTTGGTTGACCAAAAATCGATTAGTCCATGGAAGCCATAGAAATGAAGTACTATTGTGACAGTGTGACTTAGGATAAATGAATACCTAGGTAATACCTATGGGGAGAGATAGATAGGAATTTATGATCAAACTAAGTGTCTCTCGAAGTCGTCAGATTTATTTTATGGGGCAGTCTAAAAAATTTGGTTTATAAAACTCCATCTACAGATATAGAACATCGAAGTAAAAAATCCGGAATGCGTGTCAGAGTTTAACAAGAAATATGTTCAGAAAGGCTACTGTAAGAAAAGTCAGGTAAACTATAGAAAAGTGTTTGGAAGTCGGAGGGGGGCATATTGAAAATATTATGAATTAGGTAGTTATTGTTTGTTTTTCACATTTATCGACTATTATTTTGGGACATAATATTTTTAACTGTTTCTTAGTTTTGTGTAGTCATTTTTAAAACTTGCAAATATCCAAACGAAGGACAATTTACACCCGTATTTCCTAACTTGACAGTTATAGGTTTAAGACGACATTTTTAACAATTAAGCAAATAATGTTTCTAAATGTCACAATTACAAAATCACAGTGACATAAGCGAAACATAACTGGCGAACTAAGGAGTTTTAAGTACCAGGGCAACTAGACATGGTCTAATTCTTAAATCTTTTTAGTGAATACGGGGATAAAAGTTTCTGACATAAGTTCAGTTTCATTAAGTGTCACAGAGGCATTTCATCAGTGGCGTATTTAGGGGTTAACGCCCCCTCCCCCCCGGAGCAACTTTCATTTAAACTAAAATAATAGAAATAGTATAAAGTAAGGAAAGTTTTTTCGGGATTGGCGAGTAAAACCCCCCTAGAGCCAGTTAGTTTTACTTACATATAAAATAAAGTAATGACCTTTTGTATTTTGGTTGTCCATATTATTTAGGCTCAAAACTTTCAGAAAACAGAAACCGAGGAAGTTTTTTTTTATTTTAGAAATGTTTCATCATCTCAAAACCCTCCTTAGAAGCAATGTCTATATACGCCACTGCACTTAATTTCCATGTTTTCCATAGGCTACTTGATTTTCATTTAATCAAAAATGTCTTATATATTTTCGTATATTTTCAAAAATGTTGTCTTATAAATTTAAACAAATAGAGTTAGAGTTTTGTTTCAAATAAAAGGTACTAAAAAAATAAAAGCTTTTCAAATACGCAGAAAAATAGCTAAATATGCTTCTGGAAAATGTCGTCACAACATCTCTATCTATATTGTGATTGCATTCCCCATTTTCCCAAAATAAGCGAGGGGCGTCGAGTTTGGGACATCCTGTACACATTACTATCTAGTTTGAGGTAAGCAACCAATTAATTATTCTTTCTATACTAGGAAAAAAGTGTGAAATATTTTCATATTTTGCATACGTAGACGAAAAAGCTCGACTGCAGATAAAATCTTGCACTAATTCCGGTAGCAGACAAGCCCAAATATCATAAACTTTAAATAATATTTTTCTGCAAATAAAGACAAGAATTTCAAGTCAGAAACCCGACGATACCCTCAGAAATCCCGGTTAACTTTAGGTATTAGGAGTTTTTTGTCGTCGTCAATTACCTGTAATATTGTTTTTAATTTGCAAGTACTTAGGTAGGTATTATGCCGAGTTCTCGTTTTTTATTCTGCAAAAGTATTTTATGCATTTAATATTCAGACTTTATCCCACTGGAAAAACCTTAAGTAAATGGAAAAAATCATTCATCTTTTGAATGGATCCGGATGTTTTTATTTTAGGGCATGTTAAATTTAAGAAATTTGGAGACATTTTAGAAGGATCTCTTGAATAATATAAATATTTCCTGTTTTTCCATTGTTAAAGTGTATTAACATGTTATTTTTTATAATTGTGTTTTTCTTTTCCAGTTTGTTTTCAATCAAATGGAGTACAGTGATTCCATATGTGTATGATAGGGGACAAAATTATAGCCATAGGAACCGCGCCGTTACATAGAAACAAGGGGAGCGGCTAGCTTTTGGACAATGTGTACTAATCGGTCATACATACTTTCAGATTTTAAAGAGCAAGTATAGGTTATGATACAGTGTGTCCCAGATTGGGGGTGCACGTATTGGGATCTTGGAAACTATGAGAGATAGAGAAACAGCTAAATGGAGAAAGTCGTATACAATTTAATTACCAACTCAATGCCGTTGGTGGACTGATTCTACCTTCTTTAGTTTTTAAATTATACTAATAATTTTATAGTTTTTTTAGTATTTTAGAAAAACCGCTGTAACATTTTTATTTTTGAAAATATTGAAATTCAGTAAAAACATTTTTAGAGTAACTTTTTCTGTAAAACTTAATTATATACTCAGATTTTGGTCCCAACATTTCGGTTTCCAGGAGCCATCATCAACTGCATTTTTTCTTATAGGCGCCATCTTGACTTTTTTCCGTATTAAATTGATATTTTTAAGATTATACAATTTAATGATGTACTATAATGCCAAAAAGTAATAGTTTTGGTTCTTTAAATTGAAAACATACGATTTTTTAGAAGTAGGCCATGAATGAATTATTGCTTTTACGATGGAAACTGTTTTAAATCGAGTAGTCCGATTTATTCTAAACAAAACAAAAGCAAGTTAAGAGAAATCTCTCTTCTCAATGTAAAAGTTAAGCCTGGGTTACATATTGGAAAAGTTTGCATCTTGCGTTGTCCGTTTGAGCTAAATGTTTATGCTGGTTCTTGGCCCGTGATATAGATTGAAAACGTTTGAGCTTTGTGTCGCCTGTGGAACTAACTTTAATTTTATGTTATGTTTATCGCCTTTTTGAGTAATGTAATTTTGCCTTGCTTATTTTTAAGTTTATGTGCGTTTTTTTTTAATTTGCTGAGAATGGATAATCAAAATCATAGTAATGATGCCTAGTAAAAACTAGGCATTGTGAACATATTAATCTGTGCGGCAGCTGTAAAGTTGTTAAAGAGAAGGCGACAAAGAAGGTGTGTTAATTGTGGTAGAAATACTCAGAACTCCTACCAGTATTTTCTTAAAATTAAAGACCATTACCCCAAGCAGTTTTTTTAAATGGATGAGGATGTTATGTGTATATATTAATGTCAATTTTATTATGAAGAACGAACGTTTTGAAAGGCCCTCTAAAATCCAGCCCTTTCATTGGTTGCAGCTTAACGCAAAGGTCGATTTATGCTAACTGCTTCCGTCAAAGTTAAAGATGGCTATCTTTTCAACGGCTAACGGAAACTCAAACGGATGGTCAGAAAAATATAACCTTTACGCTAAGAAAATTTCAAAGGCTGTGCAAACGGCGAAACAATAAGAAAACGTTTTCAATCTATTTATAACCCATCAGGCGTTATTTAACAAGTTTAGTAAGAAAGTGTTATTTTGAACAAATGTTTAATTAAAGAAAATTGTAATTCTTCTGCCTTATTATAACATCCTCATAAAACGGATGAGTTGCCCTAATCTCCTCCAGAAATTCCTTTTGAATTGAAATTTTGCCTAGAGAAGTAAGTCTTTCTTGAGATATTGAATTTCTTAAATAAGTTTTTACACATTTGAAGCAAGAAAAACTTCTTTCCACTGAAGCACTTGTCGACGGCATTGTCAAAATAAGGGAAAACTATTTATATGCTAAGGTAAAAATATATTTATTTTTATTAATTTGTTTCACTTGCTCTTGCAGCGATATATTCCAATTACTCTCATTGGCAAAAATAAGATCAAGCTCATTTTTAAGTCGTTGACTTTTTGAAAATATTTCGCCATATAACTGTAACAAATTTTCAAACGGGCCAGTCGGAAAATTTAAACTATATACGGAAAATTTAGCAGAACCTGCTAAACATGAAAATGTAAGTTTTTCACAGTCTTGAAATCTTAGTGTCATTTCCATTAAAATATTTCATAAAAAAGGGTTCTATACTTCCCTAATTTCTTTGTAATGATTTATTTCTGTAATAAAATTTGCTTTATCAAACATGGTATTAAAAAAATGTTCATTTCTTTTTTTACAGAGCGCCTCACGACAGCGTTTTATATTGGATATGCAAAAATGAATGTCAAGCGATTTTTTTTGAAGAACGTCGAGTAGTATGTCCGTGATTGAGAAAATGTCATTAAACCCTAATGCCAGAAACGTGAATTCAAAATCGTTCATTTCACCTAAAAATCCTTTCTCAAGGCGGAGTGTTTTTTCATCAGATTTGTCACAATTTGTAATAAATTCAAAGACGTCTTTTAATTTACTCCAGTCTTGAACAATCACATTGACTAACTTCGGATTTAAAGTTGTAACAACACTATAAATAAATATAACACAAAACAGTCAAGTTAACTGCAAAGGAACTCACCGGTTGCAGCGAAATCAAAATGGCACTAAGCTATTCAAATGAAGTTAGATATACTGGAAGCCTACTTTAAAGCCAACAGAAATAGTGATGATGCACTGAGAAATTACGAAAAAAGATTCTCTGAGAGGACTTAACATAGGAAACGATATTTTAGAACCTTGAATGTAAATTTGTTAAACCAGTTCTTCTCAAACCAGGCCTAACAATTACAATGTGGACAACGATGAACGCGACGGCAGGATTTTAGAGTACTCTGGTAATAACCCCACCACGTCAGTTCGACGTCAGAATCGAGCGTACACGAATTTTGACAAAACACAAATGACCCTTACAAACCAGTAATTGTGCAAATCTTGACAGAAAATGACCATAGTAGAAGACTAACCTTTTCTAATTGGTTTGTTAATAAATGCCAAGAAAATCGAGAGTTTCAACATACGATTCTTTGGACAGCATACATTATTGGGCAGTCAACAATCCACGAAGGAAGAGAGAAGATCCCAAAGAAAATTGGGATTTGATGTAAGGTTTGAAATTAAAGGTAAACTAAATTCCTTAGTAACGTAAGTATTTGATTTTTTATATTTGGTTCGTAATTGCAGGCAATCATTTTGATGGGGCCATTTAATATAATATAACATAAACGCAAATGTCTTGTATAACACCAACTCATAACCTCTTCCTGAAATGGTCAAATATTGAATGTTGAAAAATTGAAATGTATTAGCTGCCATAAACCGTAATACCCTTTCACGAGTAATAGCAGCCATTTTTTAAAAATGCGAAGAATGCATTCAACAGCAAGGAAGCCAGATGAAAAAACGTGTTTTCGTGTTATGATCGCAAAAGAGTAGACTTAGGAAACAATTAATATGTAGGTAAATCTTTGTAATTAGAAACGTGAAATTATTTAGCTTGGCCCTTATTGTTTAAACTTTTCGTTGATTTACCCGATCGATACGGGGTATTCTGATATTTAAAACAAATGACCAAAATCAATTTATATTTAATTCGTGATGAACAGATACTGATAACGTTGAAATGTTGTTGCCAGACATACTTTAAGAATATTAGTCTGCGCTATCAACAGTTATTCAAACTAAACATTCGGTGCCTATAAATTTAGGGCCGCGACTCTGGCAACAGAGTTGTTACTTTTGCATTTTTGATTAAAGTAACATTGGGACGTATTATTTTACTATAGAGACACTTTTTTATATCAACTCCAAAAAAGGTCTAACCAGAGCTAACCACAAGCACAGGCCCATATTTACATTACGATTACAAATTATAGATTTTGACATAAAAAAACTAAAAATAAACGTTACCAGATGGAGATAGAACCGAATCCCTACGTAATGAAAGGCAAAAGCTCTATCCACCAAGTTACGTAGCACACACCAGAACGAAAACGAACTTTGTTTATACTCCGATGTTTTCACTGACGTCACCAATGTTTCTTTAACGAAAATGCAGAAGTAACACCTCTGTGATGGAAGCAATTAGTTTTACATCATATTGAAATTGAAAACTGATTTTTAAAAAGCCTGTTTAAAAGTGGCAATTTTTGATTAAAGAACCGTTTTCCAGTAAGTTTGAAACGACGTAAATTCTTGCATGATTGGATTTTTTTCATTTACCGCACTATTAATTCTTCGTAATAAATTTTATACCCGCAGGGTTTACAATATGTAGAAGTATTACAATCCTGTCGCCGGTTATACCGAAATCTATTAAACGATAGATATTTCAACCAATTTTTAATTATGTAAATGACTAATTAGCAAATAACTTACTTATAAAAAAAAACATTTTTGAACAACTTTCCAATAGGGAACAATTACTAATATTCTTAAATCTTAAATTATTAGTTATTATATATATATATATATATATATATATATATATATATATATATATATATATATATTTTTTCAATTTTATCTAGCAAAAGTTTGTGAAATATTTAGTCA
Organism: Kuschelorhynchus macadamiae; assembly: GCA_030620095.1. Lineage (NCBI taxonomy): Eukaryota > Metazoa > Arthropoda > Insecta > Coleoptera > Curculionidae > Kuschelorhynchus > Kuschelorhynchus macadamiae. Next base: position 129,064 of record JAUTXW010002734.1, on the reverse strand, counting down.
TTAATGTCAACGATTTTAACAGCACCATAGATTCTCAATATGATGCTTTTTAGGAACTACATGGAAGACATTCGAAAAATTGCTGTTGATCAAATAAGTTCAACGATTTTAATCTCAGGGCTGATTCCCTGGTAATAAGATTAATTAATTAATAAGCAAATTCAGTGAAAAAATCGTCCGCTTAGGAATGGAAATAGAGGTAATTAAACTCGAAAACATCGAGCTCAAGAAGAAATAAGACATTCAAGAACCTCACTACAGAAACAATAACATTCATATATTTGGCCTGAAATATGAAGAAAACGAAAATCTTTCGAGAATTAAATGGAAGTAGATATTAACTCGTCCAATATTAAAAATATTTTCCTGATTACATGCGTCAAAACCACTTCAACGGCTGCTAAACTGTCCACAGTACCGCTTCAGTTCCGCGACGCCAACAAAAATTTAAAAACAAAGTGATCACCTATAGAAATATAGGGCTTTTTTACAGATGTCTGGATAACCTGTTATATTATTTCATACTCTCTAGTAAATCTTGGCAAAAGACATTCATAATTAGTTGCAGAAAGCAATGGCTATAACATCGTTAAAATGATACGATTGTTAGATTGCCAAATATTATTTCTTAAATTTTAACAAATATAAGTTTTTATTCATTTCAAAAAAGATTATAGGATAGTATGAAATAAAATATTATACGATACACGTCCGTTAGCGTTATTACAGTATGAGCTGTAATATAAACAAGTATCGTATAATATTTTATTTCATAATGTTTTTAAAATCATCTTTTTTTTAGATTTTTTATTAAAATTTGTAGAGTAATTTTTTTCCATAGATAATTATAATTGTCTGTTTGGCTTGTCACTGTAAAATAAACAAAGCCAATATTGTACCTACGAGTATAAGTATAGGTGGGAAAAACTACAAACTTTAATTAAACAAAATAATCGAAGAGTATTTGAAAATTGTGTCAACACATTATATGCTGAACAACACATTACGGTACAGTACAGGGTAAGCAGATTTACTAGAGAATATGAAATAAACTATTTTATTTTATACTTTATTATATTTTTTAAAATGAATAAAAAGGTATACTTATTAAAATGTAAGAAATATTAGTTGGCAATCTAGTCAAAGTCAAACATAGCAAATAATTGATTTACTAGACAATATGAAATAAGTTGCTACTACCATCTCACCACTTACTTACAAAACTCATACTCTAGGGCCCTTAGAACAAAGAAATCTATTGTTTTTTATATATCTTCTAGGGAAAACTACCTGATTTTGACTGAAAATATTTCTGTAATATTTGAAAAAAAAAATGCTTTTTGGCTTACTTAAATAAGAACATATTATGTTTGTTTTTTCAGTAAAATTGAGTGCAAATAACCATTAATATGGGGGCAACTATTCTTTGATATAGTTTGTAGTTCAATAATATAAAAATTAATAATTACTTTTTATTAGTTTTTACATTTGCCAAATTCTAAATATGTAGTTATAAAAATATACACGTTTGTTGTGATTTGTTCCATAATGATTTTGTATTTAGAGATTATTTTTAAAAATAATACATAACATTGTGTCTGTTTATTTCATGTGCGTATTCAATAAGAATTTGTTTCTAATTTCTAACTTCTTATTTATTTTTACTATACAGGTTGATAAAATTATGTACAATTATATTGTTCATTCCTTCATTTTCTTATATTAAATTAATTTAAGCATAATAGTGGCGATGGATAATTGTTATTCTTTACTTAAATTTTAAAATAATTAACTCCAACAGTATGTTTATTATACTTTTACTTCAGTATTGTGCCTATGATTTATTATTTAGAAAAATTAAAGTAATTTTAAAAATATTACATGTTAAGTATGTGATATTAATTGTTTTGGTTAGATATTAATTTTTTTGTTTTTTATTTTTCCAGTACAGCATAATTCAATAGTATAGATAGAATAATGTTTGTAACTTTGCTTGTATATATTTTCACCATACTATGTACACTGTAATTGTTAATTTCACCTGGGAAATACTCTTTGCAATTTTAATTTTAATTCCTTCCTTACAAGATCGCGTTATAAGCACGGGGTACGATATTGTTAGCCCAACGGAGACTTGGTTGTGTCCTGACGCTGGCGAGGCTAAGTACAATATCGATGCTTACAATTTTTTAGTCACAATCGTTTATATAATCGTGAAGGCGATTTTGGTCTTTATGTTAAACATGTCTTTATGTTAAACACGAATTTTACTGAATGCCTCTGCAAGAAATGAACTGAATCGTGAAATATTTATTATTGGTAATATATATATATATATATATATATATATATATATATATATATATATATATATATATATATAACCTACTAGTTCAAATGTTAGCCAATTTCTTAACTACCTTGAAAATACGTTATTAAATTTATTTTCCGAATACGATAAAAATGTATGCATAGGTGATTTCAATATAGATAGATATGCTTCAGGTAGGTTCAACTAATAACTTGCAATTAGGATCAGTATATTCTACTTTTAATATGTCCCTCATAATTAAAGGCTCCACTTGAATATCAATGCATGAGTTTCTTTTATAGATTTAAATTTTACAAATATAGAGAGGTTTTTAGATTCGGTTGTAATTGATGTTCATGTTGCGGATCATTTCTTAACTTATAAAAGAATTGGAGTAGAGGAAATAAAGAATTTCCCAGAAATGATTTAGTGCTACAGGACTGGCATACTATGATATATTTAACTATTATTGCAGCATACATTATTGGGCAGTCAACAATCCACGAAGGAAGAGAGAAGATCCCAAAGAAAATTGGGACTTGATGTAAGGTTTGAAATTAAAGGTAAACTAAATTCCTTAGTAACGTAAGTATTTGATTTTTCATATTTGGTTCGTAATTGCAGGCAATCATTTTGATGGGGCCATTTAATATAATATAACATAAACGCAAATGTCTTGTATAACACCAACTCATAACCTCCTCCTGAAATGGTCAAATATTGAAAGCAAGGGTGTCTGATGTATTAGCTGCCATAAACCGTAATACCCTTTCACGAGTAATAGCAGCCATTTTTAAAAAATGCGAAGAATGCATTCAACAGCAAGGAAGCCAGATGAAAAAACGTGTTTTCGTGTTATGATCGCAAAAGAGTAGACTTAGGAAACAATTAATATGTAGGTAAATCTTTGTAATTAGAAACGTGAAATTATTTAGCTTGGCCCTTATTGTTTAAACTTTTCGTTGATTTACCCGATCGATACGGGGTATTCTGATATTTAAAACAAATGACCAAAATCAATTTATATTTAATTCGTGATGAACAGATACTGATAACGTTGAAATGTTGTTGCCAGACATACTTTAAGAATATTAGTCTGCGCTATCAACAGTTATTCAAACTAAACATTCGGTGCCTATAAATTTAGGGCCGCGACTCTGGCAACAGAGTTGTTACTTTTGCATTTTTGATTAAAGTAACATTGGGACGTATTATTTTACTATAGAGACACTTTTTTATATCAACTCCAAAAAAGGTCTAACCAGAGCTAACCACAAGCACAGGCCCATATTTACATTACGATTACAAATTATAGATTTTGACATAAAAAAACTAAAAATAAACGTTACCAGATGGAGATAGAACCGAATCCCTACGTAATGAAAGGCAAAAGCTCTATCCACCAAGTTACGTAGCACACACCAGAACGAAAAAGAACTTTGTTTATACTCCGATGTTTTCACTGACGTCACCAATGTTTCTTTAACGAAAATGCAGAAGTAACACCTCTGTGATGGAAGCAATTAGTTTTACATCATATTGAAATTGAAAACTGATTTTTAAAAAGCCTGTTTAAAAGTGGCAATTTTTGATTAAAGAACCGTTTTCCAGTAAGTTTGAAACGACGTAAATTCTTGCATGATTGGATTTTGTTCATTTACCGCACTATTAATTCTTCGTAATAAATTTTATACCCGCAGGGTTTACAATATGTAGAAGTATTACAATCCTGTCGCCGGTTATACCGAAATCTATTAAACGATAGATATTTCAACCAATTTTTAATTATGTAAATGACTAATTAGCAAATAACTTACTTATAAAAAAAAACATTTTTGAACAACTTTCCAATAGGGAACAATTACTAATATTCTTAAATCTTAAATTATTAGTTATTATATATATATATATATATATATATATATATATATATATATATATATATATATATATATATATATTTTTTCAATTTTATCTAGCAAAAGTTTGTGAAATATTTAGTCATTAATGTCAACGATTTTAACAGCACCATAGATTCTCAATATGATGCTTTTTAGGAACTACATGGAAGACATTCGAAAAATTGCTGTTGATCAAATAAGTTCAACGATTTTAATCTCAGGGCTGATTCCCTGGTAATAAGATTAATTAATTAATAAGCAAATTCAGTGAAAAAATCGTCCGCTTAGGAATGGAAATAGAGGTAATTAAACTCGAAAACATCGAGCTCAAGAAGAAATAAGACATTCAAGAACCTCACTACAGAAACAATAACATTCATATATTTGGCCTGAAATATGAAGAAAACGAAAATCTTTCGAGAATTAAATGGAAGTAGATATTAACTCGTCCAATATTAAAAATATTTTCCTGATTACATGCGTCAAAACCACTTCAACGGCTGCTAAACTGTCCACAGTACCGCTTCAGTTCCGCGACGCCAACAAAAATTTAAAAACAAAGTGATCACCTATAGAAATATAGGGCTTTTTTACAGATGTCTGGATAACCTGTTATATTATTTCATACTCTCTAGTAAATCTTGGCAAAAGACATTCATAATTAGTTGCAGAAAGCAATGGCTATAACATCGTTAAAATGATACGATTGTTAGATTGCCAAATATTATTTCTTAAATTTTAACAAATATAAGTTTTTATTCATTTCAAAAAAGATTATAGGATAGTATGAAATAAAATATTATACGATACACGTCCGTTAGCGGTTATTACAGTATGAGCTGTAATATAAACAAGTATCGTATAATATTTTATTTCATAATGTTTTTAAAATCATCTTTTTTTTAGATTTTTTATTAAAATTTGTAGAGTAATTTTTTTCCATAGATAATTATAATTGTCTGTTTGGCTTGTCACTGTAAAATAAACAAAGCCAATATTGTACCTACGAGTATAAGTATAGGTGGGAAAAACTACAAACTTTAATTAAACAAAATAATCGAAGAGTATTTGAAAATTGTGTCAACACATTATATGCTGAACAACACATTACGGTACAGTACAGGGTAAGCAGATTTACTAGAGAATATGAAATAAACTATTTTATTTTATACTTTATTATATTTTTTAAAATGAATAAAAAGGTATACTTATTAAAATGTAAGAAATATTAGTTGGCAATCTAGTCAAAGTCAAACATAGCAAATAATTGATTTACTAGACAATATGAAATAAGTTGCTACTACCATCTCACCACTTACTTACAAAACTCATACTCTAGGGCCCTTAGAACAAAGAAATCTATTGTTTTTTATATATCTTCTAGGGAAAACTACCTGATTTTGACTGAAAATATTTCTGTAATATTTGAAAAAAAAAATGCTTTTTGGCTTACTTAAATAAGAACATATTATGTTTGTTTTTTCAGTAAAATTGAGTGCAAATAACCATTAATATGGGGGCAACTATTCTTTGATATAGTTTGTAGTTCAATAATATAAAAATTAATAATTACTTTTTATTAGTTTTTACATTTGCCAAATTCTAAATATGTAGTTATAAAAATATACACGTTTGTTGTGATTTGTTCCATAATGATTTTGTATTTAGAGATTATTTTTAAAAATAATACATAACATTGTGTCTGTTTATTTCATGTGCGTATTCAATAAGAATTTGTTTCTAATTTCTAACTTCTTATTTATTTTTACTATACAGGTTGATAAAATTATGTACAATTATATTGTTCATTCCTTCATTTTCTTATATTAAATTAATTTAAGCATAATAGTGGCGATGGATAATTGTTATTCTTTACTTAAATTTTAAAATAATTAACTCCAACAGTATGTTTATTATACTTTTACTTCAGTATTGTGCCTATGATTTATTATTTAGAAAAATTAAAGTAATTTTAAAAATATTACATGTTAAGTATGTGATATTAATTGTTTTGGTTAGATATTAATTTTTTTGTTTTTTATTTTTCCAGTACAGCATAATTCAATAGTATAGATAGAATAATGTTTGTAACTTTGCTTGTATATATTTTCACCATACTATGTACACTGTAATTGTTAATTTCACCTGGGAAATACTCTTTGCAATTTTAATTTTAATTCCTTCCTTACAAGATCGCGTTATAAGCACGGGGTACGATATTGTTGGCCCAACGGAGACTTGGTTGTGTCCTGACGCTGGCGAGGCTAAGTACAATATCGATGCTTACAATTTTTTAGTCACAATCGTTTATATAATCGTGAAGGCGATTTTGGTCTTTATGTTAAACATGTCTTTATGTTAAACACGAATTTTACTGAATGCCTCTGCAAGAAATGAACTGAATCGTGAAATATTTATTATTGGTAATATATATATATATATATATATATATATATATATATATATATATATATATATATATATATAACCTACTAGTTCAAATGTTAGCCAATTTCTTAACTACCTTGAAAATACGTTATTAAATTTATTTTCCGAATACGATAAAAATGTATGCATAGGTGATTTCAATATAGATAGATATGCTTCAGGTAGGTTCAACTAATAACTTGCAATTAGGATCAGTATATTCTACTTTTAATATGTCCCTCATAATTAAAGGCTCCACTTGAATATCAATGCATGAGTTTCTTTTATAGATTTAAATTTTACAAATATAGAGAGGTTTTTAGATTCGGTTGTAATTGATGTTCATGTTGCGGATCATTTCTTAACTTATAAAAGAATTGGAGTAGAGGAAATAAAGAATTTCCCAGAAATGATTTAGTGCTACAGGACTGGCATACTATGATATATTTAACTATTATTGACGAAAAACTGAACTATGTAGGGAATTTAGCAAAAATAGAAATTATAAATACGCACCATGGATTACGGAAAACTTAAAACTTACGGAAAAATTAAGAGATAAAGAGATTAAAAAAATATAAACAAACTAAAAATGCTGTACATTATGAATCATATGGACGGACAGTTTCGAAATTATACAACAGCGACAATACGAGCTGAAAAAAAAGCTTATTTAAATAAAAATTTTCAAAATTCTTCATATAAGGAAAAATGTGAATTAAAAAAACTTGGCATAATTAAAGAAAGAACTCGTATTTTTCATTCTAAATTAATTTATTAGATTATAAATAATATAATAAATTATGAAAAAAATAAAATCAGCTGCAAAGTGTACATTTAGTATAACCATGAACCAACTTAATTGTGCGTTTGCGTGCGAAAAATTACAAAATTAATGTTTAAGGTTGACTTATGGTGTGAAGAGGGGGAATCATATAACTCCATATCTTGCTCAGTCGGGGTTGCTCAATGTGTTCAATCAATTAAGACTACATATGTGTTATTTTGGATTCAAGAATTTTAAACATAACCAACCGGCATACATTTATCAAGATATAGCATTTACAACCGATATTCATAACCTAATCCTACGTAGAAGAGAAACTCTTATAATAACGAAACTTGCAGTATCCTTGTCTTGGGTTAGTTGGTCCTCGTTCTCCGTAGTCCCGTCTCTTCACTACTTTAATTTTTACCTTCTAATTTTTTTTTTATTTTGAAAGAAAAATATCAGCTTATGCATCTCACTTTTGTATTTCGATTATTTAATTTTGTTTTAAAATAGAAATATTTTTATAAACAAATTGGGGCTTAAACAATATCCAGATCTTCGAGCTGGATGTCTGCATTTGTAAAGTCTATTGTATCACCTAGTCTTAAAATACTGTTATATTAGGTTAGTATAATTTAATGTATGAATTATATTCTTGTAAAAGTATTATTACTATATGTACACATATTGCAAGAAAGGAATGGTATCGCTTTTCTCAGGACAAAATATTTTAGAGATGATCCATTCGGATTAATAATAAATAAACTGATTGATGTATTTAGTTCAAACACTGCAGTCGAAACTTTCCCCTTGAAAATTTTTTATTTCCTATAGAAATATTTTAATTTTTATTAATATGACGTGCCTTTTTTAACCACCCTGTATCATTCGTTTTTACTCTATACAAGCAAAACAAATCTGTACAAGTATAATCTCCTTCCTGTGAACAATAACTCAACTTCTATAGATATTTTTTCCTGACTTTATAAAACTGTATTTATTATTCTTCAAAAAATGGTTAAAAATTTCTGCTTTGACTGAATTAAAAAATAATACACAAACCTTACAATAACATTGATTGTTTATTAATAAAATTCGCAAATTTTCGTAGAATTTAGTAGAAAAATAATGGCCTCTGTATATTTAAAATGTATTTTTAAAATACCTTCTTAGAAATATATACGTATATGTTGAAATAAAACCACATCTAAAACTTAAGTAACAAGTATTATAAATTACCAACAAAATAAAAAATCCGAGAGCTTAGAACTAGTGTATTAATATAGGAAAAAAACTAAAAAACATAATAAAATGAAAAAAAATTGAAAAAATTGAAACCGACTTCAAAAGCACTGAAACGTAAAAAATGACATTTTAACCCAAATTAAAATTTAACTTACGAAGTCGATGTCAAATTACTATTCGATTACTGAGTTAGTACTTGAAGGGATATTCTTTTCATTGCGAAACCACACCTTTTAAAGACAGAGTTTATCTAATATCTTACAAAATATCTATTACTGTTTCTTAGTTTCAGGCCGACTTGATAAGTTAAATTTTTAAAGTCATTTAAAATGTTATGTTTTACTTTCAAGTGCTTTTAATCGGTTTTATTTTTTCAAAAATTTAATTCTTTTTAGTTGTTTAATTTTTATTGTTTTTAATTTTTTTATACTTACATACTTTTATTTTATATTGGTTTTCTCATTTGTATTTTTTAATTTTTAGAAATAAATAGTTACTTAAGAATTTATGCATATTTTGCACTGTTTATTAATTGGATCGGGCATTTTAGAAACAACACATATTACATTTTCGTCCATTTTAACATTATGTACATTTATGGCAATGTACCCCACCAAAAATTTAGTCCCGGTTAGAAATAGAGTTTGCCATATTAATAGTATATGTTTATGTATAGTTACTTAAGAATTTTTGCATATTCTGCACTGTTTATTAATTGGATCGGTCATTTCAGAAACAACACATATTACATTTTCGTCCATTTTAACATTATGTACATTTATGGCAATGTACCCCACCAAAAATGTAGTCCCGGTTAGAAATAGAATTTGCCGTGTTTATAGAATATGTTTTTCTTATTTTTCTTAAAATAAAGTTTTCCTGACTGTGTGTTTAAAAGCATTCAAATTTCACAATTTTTAAATTGATTAGCTTTTTCGTTGAATTTCGAAAATTCTCTTCTTAATATATTATATATTAAGTGTTCACCACCACAACTTCATTATTTATTATCGTTAAGAGCACTTCTCATAAAAGTAATAAAAGCAGTTGTCTGCTATTCAGGTCTTTCGGCAAATTTTCTATTACCGAGTTTTCTATACTAAATTGTAACTACAAACTTAACCTTTCAAATTCATGTATGCTGCTCTTGTCAAGAGAATTCAGTGGTAGCAAATTGATTTTTATTAAATTTATCTAAGAAACTATCATATTTGTGTACGTGAGGCCAAAAAAAAAGTCTTCTTTCAATTTTGTTCCAGATCCGGGCTGATAATTTATTTTGTTGACTAAAAAAAAAAGATCCTCACTTTTATATAGAATGGCTAATATGTTATTTATTCCAAAACGCTAGGCTTGCGGGTCCGGGGCTAACCGATACCGCCTTCCCCGCTTATATCATCACTCTATTTAGAGAAAAAATCATAGAGACCATTTTTGTACAGAATATACCTTTATTTTTTTCCTTAACATAATTTTTTAGAAAATACTGGCCAAAAATTAATGAATTTTTCTAGTCGTTGCTTTGTTATTTTTTTTATGGCAATTGTGAAAAATTAGACTGTAGAGCAAACAATATTGGATTTTTTAAAGTATTCCCTGAATGCGAAATTATTTTAACATGGTAATTATGATATTTTAAGAATTCGAACCACTTTGTTATGGATAAAAGGCTTTGCATAAATAAACTGCTATTTTATTGTATATCACCAGGGGCCTCGATGCAGTGTTATTTCACGATAACAGGCCTATTAACGCCTATTGACATTTCATCGCACTTAAAAGGTATATAAAAACCGTGTATCGAAAATTATAGATAATTTATAAAACATATGCACTCAAGCAAATTAATAGCAAAATATCTCGTGCTCTATGTGCACTCAAGGCAACAGAAGTTCGAATTCATTTTCCCAAACTAGACACCTACATTTAAGTTTACAGCTTCGTAAAGCTTAAAACTGCTTTTAATGTCAATATTTTTTTTATTTTTCAATTTTTTTTATGACCAACATATTATTTTCACTTCAAGCACAGTAATTTACCTAGAATTTTCCACACTAGTGCTGTAAAGTATCAATTTCCATATAAAAAATAATGCCAAAAAGTTAATTTTCCGTTAAGCTCGCACGTGTGAAAAACATTACTTATATTAAAAATTTTATGCTGGGTTTTTGGCCCATCGAACTTTATAAAGTGAGGGGGATGTATTGACTAGCAACGCTAGCATGTTACTGTTATCAGAGAACAAGTATTATTATAGGTTATTCAATATTTATAATAAACTGTCATAATTCTAAAAAGCAAATGAGACCAAAGTCACAGTCAACTATGTCAACTAAAAAAATGCGTCCCAACAAATATTTTTATTGAAAAATCATCCACCGATAAGAAGGTATATACAAAATTTATATTATTTTATTTTATTTAACTAAGTTAGTAATTTTATTTAGACCTACATCTATTGATGCATATTAATACCATATAAGAATTAGGCACATATTTCACACTTGTGAAATATACTTTTCAACTTTAGTTTATAAAGAATGTTATATAACGATATATTAGGATTCTATTTACAAAATTTTTAACAATTTGCTGACTAAAATCAGTATTTTTTTTATTTGGACCTATATTAATTCATATTGATTCTGTTGTGAATTAAGTATTTGGAATTCTATTTCTACTTTAAAACAAACCCTAGTTTCTTTCTACCATTTTTTAATAAATTACGAATGTTATATAACTGAAATTTTGCTTAACTAAATTGTAGCGCATGCCCCCTAGAAGGGGATGCCAGACGAATGCAACTGATACAGAATTGTTATGTACGCTTGACTGGGGCTATAAGAAAATATAATAGGGGGTGAGTGCCGAGTTGAGAGAGACTGGCTGATTGAATATGAATGAAAGAAGACTATTTCGTAGTTTAGTTTTATTCAATAAAATAACTTTTGAAAAATGCCCAGACTATTTATCCCAAAAAGTAAATTCAGACATGACGTTCGTGCATTGAGTCTTCGAAATAAGCATTAAATAACTCCTCCATTTCATGAAACAACGCTTAATGAAACAACATTTAGTTATCAGATTTCTCTAAAACATGATAATCTGAAATGCCTACCCCCTCAGCAATTGAAAAAGGCATTACGCAATCAATTAAATTATCACTCTTCACCATTTAGTACCTTGATGGTCGCTAACTGTAGTCCTATTTTTGATTTTTTTATTTACTTTTTTTTTATTTTATGTTTTTTATTATTGATATCGTCTATCCAATTATAATAAAATACTAATATTTAGAGTAATCTGATATTCATCAAAATACAAGAGTTCTAAACACAACTTGTTACGTTATGAACGCGCGTTTCCCTAAGCAATCATCTGCTGATGATATAGACAGTTTATATCATATACATATATTTATTTATATATATATATATATATATATATATATATATATATATATATATATATATATATATATATATATATATATATATATATATATATATATATATATATATATATATATATATATATATATATATATATATATATATATATATATATATATATATATATATATATATATATATATATATATATATATATATATATATATATACGGTAGATACAACGTAGGTTGAGATAGGAAGGCTGCTTCAACTTCGCCTTTTGTAATCTCATTACAATAAAGACATTTATTATTATTATTAATTAAATTTATCATTTTTTCATCCTCATACATTATTTCACAAATAGTTTTTAGTAATCATAATAATAATTATAATAATAACAACAATCGTATTTTATTAATTGATTACCAAATCCATATACAAATATTTAGCTAACTACTTATTTAAAAAAAAAATTGTTTCCAAAATCCACACACACACTCACACACGCACATGGTCGTCGCGAGAGGGGAAACTGTAGTGACAGTTGCCCCATGGGAATGTCACTGCCCTTATGGAACTGGATATATGAAATTATAAAACATGCCTCGTAAAATTTTAAAAAATATATATTCCTTGCTAACTGAGTATTTACTAGTTAAACAAACTGATTTTTAATTAGTAGAAAAACTTTTTTTTGAGATAAAAATGTTAAACTTCATATGATGATATATTTTTTTAAATCCTAAAATAAGGAATGTTTTGAGATAAAAACTGAAACAGATCTCATTAGTACTGAATAATAAAACTTTTATAGTCCACATATTTTCTTAGGGACAGACTTTTATACAAACAAACCGAAACTTTTACAATAAATACACAGATTTGAAACACATATAATTCCTCATTTTATAATGAAAACATGACTTTTGAAATTCAAAATCAAAAATATCCCATCAAGAAGAATTTAATATTGAACCATAAAACTAGCAAAGTGAAAATTTATGAATAAAATTATTTTACTCCTCCTCAGATAATAATATTAGATTATAAATAAAAAAAAATAGATTCCCAGTATAGAAACAAATATTTGTAAAAGAATTAAAAAAAAAGCAAATCTTCACCTACCTCTTTGGGAACAGCCTCTGAAAAAGCCAACACAGTCAAAACTACTAACACTACAGCGGTGGCCCACATTTTCTTTTCTTTTTTTAGTGTTGGTTTCAGGTGAAGTTCTAGGCCCAAATCGGGAGTGAGAATGTGTCCCCAAATCGGCGAGAAGTGACTTTTATAGAGGAGGGACGCCTCGCATCCCGACGCCTGTTGCTGCCCCCTAAAAAACGGCACCCGATAGCTACAGGTAAAAACGGGCTTGTGAAAATGCGTTTGGCTCGGTGGGAGCACTCACCGTTTCGCGAGGGAGGAAGAGGGACGCCTAATAGGCGGGCGGAGTGAGTTTTACTAAAAGGAGCCGGGAACGGTGACAATTAGTAGTAGTGGTAAATGCAATGATGCATAGGCATTCCGACGAAGTATTTCGTTTTGTTTTTTTAAATCGGCACGATCTGTCGTTTTTAAATTTTACACAAAAATCATGTGTAATCTGGAAATTTTAGATTTTTATATATATATATATATATATATATATATATATATATATATATATATATATATATATATCCAAAGAACTGGAACAAACCGGCCCCTCAAAAAACATTTTAAAAATTTAGTATGATACTTATCCTTATAAAACTTTCCTTGTAACAAGATAAAGTAGATGGAAACCCTAACAATTTTATTACAAACATAAAAATCAAATTGGTAAAATACAATAAAAATGTCTATCCAGCAAGTAGTTTCTTGCATAAAAGCAAAATTTTAGATCACTGTTTAAATCTTTATGATCTTTCCAAATTTCATAAAACAAGAAACCCTATTAAAAATATTGTTTTATTCGTATTTTCATCTTGTTATAAAGTGTTTTCAATAAAAATAACATATTTTCGGAATATCTCAGAAACATTATTAATATTTAGATATGAAGAACTTCCTCATTGTTCCACCAAATAAATGCGTTTCGTCAGTGAGTAAATTATAAGTAAAATATAAAAACGATTGAAAAACTGAAAGCAACTTCAGAAAAGCGCTGAAAAGTAAAAAATAAAATTTAAACGACCTTATGAAATTTGACTTATGAAATCGGTCTCAACTACTGTTTGATTACAAGGCATTAAAAAACCCCCTGTTTTAACTCTCCCGAACTTTTTACTACGACGTCACTCGCCATTTCCGTAACAGAGTCAATTTTTTTAGTCTGTTCTGCAAATTGATTGTATAATTTGCTCCGTTTTAAAGCTATTTACCAAAATTTCCATTCAAGCATAAAAAATTTAAAAATCGGTAAATTTTTTTGCCCAGAACTTCCTTTGTTCACACTTGATTTTTGTTCAAAATTTGAGGTAAATTAAATAATTAGTTTTTTCAGTAATAATTTTTTTAACGTTTCACTAGGACACCATCTTATTGCAGTATATTGAATTTTTACTGTTTAACTATTACCAGGTCATCCACATATGACCTCTAATTTCTGACCAAAATTTGAAGTCACTCTGATAAGTAATTTTTAAGCTATGCCGTGAAATGACAGACAGAAGACAAACCGACAGATAGACAGGATTTATAAAACATATGATAAAACGTGAATGATTTTTTTCACGATTACAAATATCATATTTAGCCGCCATTTTGTTTCGTCATCTTGAATTAGTACCACAGTTTTACTAGTTGAGCTCTATACCACAATTATTTATGGCACACAATTTGAAATCAGTCCATTAACTAGTTTTTCAGGCGGAATTTTTAAATAGGTTCCTAAGTCGCCATTTTGTTTCACCATCTTGGATTCGTACCAAAACTTTACCAGTCGGTTCCTCCATAATACTTGATTTTTGAGCAAAATTTGAGATAAATTGGGTAAGTAGTTTTTTAGTAATAATTTTTTTAACATTTCACTAGGCCGCGATTTCGTTTTGCGTATTGAATTTTTACCAAAATGTTACCAGCTCATCCTCATATGATTCTTAATTTTTGACTCGAATCTTGAACTTAATCGGGTAAGTAGTTTAGCTATGCCGCGAACAGACAGACAAACAGACCGACGGAATTGAGAAAACATGTTTTCGGCATCTAGGGACCCTGAAACGTGAGATCTGAAAAAAATCTCGGATTCTCGGAGCGTGATTTTTTCACGATTACATTACTTCCCTTTTACGAGGGTAGTAAAAACTAAATAGCAACACCGACGATTTATTAAAACTGCTGATAAATATCACCACCTTGATTTTCTGCAAGAGCTTGTGGCTTTTAAAATTAAAATGGACCCCTTCAAACCGGACAACTTAAGGAAGTAATATATTTTTCGGAAATGATTTGCAGTTAAAAAAATTGGTTACCTGAGCTTTTAAAATATATTATCTTGACAAATGTATCGAAAGATGTGAAGTTTTATTACGAAGATTCAGATGCCGGCGAGATATAAAATATGGTTTATCCATGAAAAAAATCTTCACTCTACGACAATCAAAAAACTCTCAAAATTTTCGAATATTTTGCCGTTGATATGAAAAAGACAGAAATTCATTCACATCGGTTCCATTTTTCGGAATCGATTATGGTTTTCTTGGGAGTTTCCAGAAAGAACAAGCATCATTTCTGTAGATGAGAAGATAACTTCTGAAATTTATCAACGAGAAATTTTATCTCAGATGTCGAAACTCGAATATGTTTATAAGCATTTATTTATTTATTTATTTATTTATTTTAAAGTATCAACAGCAAGAAATTCCAATTACAGACACTGGGACTTAAAGCTAACACAATAAATATATTAAATACACTATACAACTTAACATAGTAACAACAATGGTTATAGTCCTAAAAATACATATACAATAATACTAAGTTACAGGTTGAG
Source organism: Kuschelorhynchus macadamiae (assembly GCA_030620095.1). Taxonomy (NCBI): domain Eukaryota; kingdom Metazoa; phylum Arthropoda; class Insecta; order Coleoptera; family Curculionidae; genus Kuschelorhynchus; species Kuschelorhynchus macadamiae. Next base: position 113,043 of record JAUTXW010002734.1, on the reverse strand, counting down.
ATCGAAAAAGTTTATCTGTCATTTTGTTCTTGAACTGCTTCAGCGAAATATTGTCAATGTCACTATCATTAGCATATTTATTAAACAGTGAGCACATTCGGTATATAGGTGAGGCCTTGAAACTATTAATACGGGGAAAGTCTGGGTAAAATGTGTTTCTTAATCTAGTGCTTCCTGCATTCAAAGAAAATTTAATTTCTGATAAAATCTCTGGACAATCTACCTGATTCCTAAGAATTTTGAAAAGAAAAACAATGCATGTTTTTATTCTTCTATTTTCCATGGATAAACAGTTAAACATTTGAAGCAAAGTCCAATGATTAAAGCCTCGCGCCGGGTAATAACCAAATTTTTTTAAATATAGAAATTTAAAAAACTTTCTTTGGATTTTTTCAATACAATTAATCCAAATATCATATTGTGGAGCCCATATAAGACAACCATATTCCAATTTAGGCAACACGAGACTATCAAACAACTTACAGCACACATCCTGATGAAAGCCCCTTGTAGTTCTAATGATAAATCCCAGTATTTTATGAGCTTCACTAACCTTTACTGTAATATGCTCGGTAAACATTAATGCAGAGTCATACGTAACACCCAAGTCCTTCTGATTAGAAGTTGAATTAAGAGGCAGACCATTAATAGTGTAGGTTTGTTTATGAATATTTTTATGCAGGGAAAAACACATAGGTGCACACTTGTGAACATTAAACCGGAACGGAAAAACCGTTCTCTTCACACCAGCTAACTACCTTATTGAGGTCTTCCTGTATGTTGTTACAGTAGCTACCGCCCCTATCAATCTCAGAAAATAGCTTAAAATTATCAGCAAAGACAAGGGTTTTGGTATATATGCATGACTTACACATATCATTAATTGCAATAATGAAAAGTAAAGGTCCCAGGTTTGAGCCTTGTGGTACGCCCAATGTACCAGAATACATCTTTGACCTGGAACCACCAATTTCCACAATATTCTGCCTTCCCAATAGATATGACATGAGCCTAATAAGAGAAGGTGTAACATTCATACCTGTCAGAGCTTTAAGAATGACACTATGTTTAATTTTATCGAAAGCTTTTTCAAAATCTCTGAATATGACATCGACTGGGATTTTATTGTTAAGAGCCTTATGAATGTATTGAGAGAAAATTACTAGATTTGTTAATGTGGATTTATGAGGGAGAAAGTCATGCTGTTGCTCGTAAAGTTGGTGTTTAACTTTCAAAAAAGATAATCTCTAGTACCTTAGATACCGAATTTAAAATTGAAATGGGTCTGTAGTTTGCAACTTTATGTTTTACACCACCCTTGAAGATTGGAATTGCTTTACTTATTTTCCAGTTATTATGAAATGCAGATGTTCTTAAACAAGAATTGAAAAGAAAAGACAGAGGCCTAGTCAATAGGTCACCACAGCCTTTCGGAACATATCCCGGCAGTCCATCGAAACCAATAGCCCTTTACCCTTTAATTTATTCAAAGCATTGTTTATGTCATTTTCTGTTATGGGCACATCGCAAAAGTAATCATAGGGTGTGCTGAGTTGCTCAGGAAGGGGGGGTAAGGGGTCCAGGGTAGAGTAGACGGTGCCAAAGAAAGAAGCAAATACATCAGCAACACATTGGGAACCTTTATAAGACATATTGTTATAATAAACAGTGGCAGGGATTTCATTTTCATTTTTTTGGCTCTTAATAAAGCTTCAGAAATATTTGGGATCTGCATTTAGGGTGGCCTGAACCCTTGAGATATAGTCATTGTATCTCAACCCAATTATGTGTTTCAACCTACGCCTAACATCCACATACCTATTAAACCAATATAATTAGTTTTAGTTCGCTTATATTTTTTATACAATCGTTCTTTTTTCCTTATAAGTTTAATGATATCTGCGTTATACCAAACCGGAAAAGACCTACCAATCTGTCTAGCCAATGGAACACATTTTCTAAATATATCATTAATTATTTCATAAAAAATAGTTACGGCACTATTAATATCTTGACAAGAAAATAGGTAGTCCCAATCTAGAGTTTGCAAAAGCTCACGGATAAGTACAAAATTTGCCTTCTTAAAATTAAACTTAAAGTTTGCGGTTCATATTTGCTAGTTTGCACTTCAAATTGAGAGCAATCAGTAGTGGAGGGTTATTTTTTTATGATAAATACACATTTCAAAAGAAGGTGCTCCTGCACATACCTCTAAAAGTACCACTAGATATATGCGGGAGAACTGCCAAGATTAGATAGATAGAACCTCACTCTAGGTCACCAAACACTCCGCGCCTTAATCCAGTATAATTTACATTATACAGTATGGAAAGAATGGTTTACGAAGATGTAGTCATAACAATGACAAGGATTTAAAAGAAAAAATAATTATGTGCTGGCAAAATCTTAACCAAGAAATATTAATAAACTCTATTGGATAATGACGCAGAAAGCGAAAAGCTGTTGTAGAAAATCATCCGTTTCGTCAAGAGCAATGATGCTTGAATCATCAAAACCGGTCAAAAAATATGAAAATTATTAAAATTTAGAAAAGGGTCTAATTTAAATTGGACCACAGTATGGAACCACAGTGTTTGAAGCCTTTAACTTAAGAGATTTCAAAAATTTTAGTGATGAAAGCTGAAGGATTTTTTCTGAATTGCCAGAAATGGTCATCGGATAAAACAACTAAACATTGGGGAGCTATTAAAAGTATCAACTTGAGTTTTTTAAAAGAAATATTCTGTATATTGTAGGCTCATTAAACAGTTCTTATGACCTAATTATAAACTTACCCAGGCAATTCGGATTTGTATATCTATCTTGAAAAATGGTTTAAAAAATAAATAAAAACAGTTCTATGAGAATCAATGTATTACAGAAAGAATATACCTACAAATGCGTGTAAAGTATGGTGATATTAACTGATGTAATATCAATTCTCTTTCCAACACTGCGTCTTATGGCACTGTTTTTGTTGATTTGCTCAGTCAATTCTCAGGATATAACATAATGAGTGTTTCATAAAAAAGCTGTAATTTTTACGGCTTTTCCATGTTTATTCGTATTGCAAAAGAAGTATTTTTCTGTGAAAAAGGTGGTGGATACTGGATTCTTTTTATTGAATTATCATGTTTTCTTAGTAGGTATAGGTTTACCACCAATGATAGAATATATATGCGGCCATGCTATTCCATGGATATAAAAGAAATACCTAAAACGAAATAATGAAGAATAAATAAATAAAATATATACTGGAGCCAACGTAAACTTACACATTTCGACTAAAAATCAAAAATAGGAATATAGACACTTTTGTATCAGTGACACTTAGTCAGGTGAGCACAGGAATCCAAAAGAACATGATGAGACAAAACAATGAACATTTAAAATTTGTTAACGTCACATCTATAAAAACACATTAAAATATTACAAAGGGTGTGTTATTTCACCCTTTTTGGCGATTTAAACCATGAGATCTTGAAACTTTAACATATGGTCGCTTCAAATGACAAGTCTACACATCTACATTCCCAGCCAAATTTAAATAAAACATTCAATAAGTAGCCCAACAGGAGCGGTTATTTTTTAGGCCAAACCTCAGGAAAATTAGGAGACAGGCCATTTACAATTACATTATATATATGCATATAATTATTTGGTAATAACTTTATACAAATCATATAAACTTTAATTTATGTATTATTATTATTTATTTGTTTTTCATAACATTATTTACGTAGTCTACAAAAAATAAATTATGTCATTTATTATTTTCCTCCATAAAAAAAGGTTTTACTCCGGTAATTCGAATTTTACCGAATATTTAAACATTTTATTAGACTTCACATTTTATTCCGTGATATTTATACCAAAATGTAACCATTTCATCTCTATATGACCTTTGATTTTTGACCAAAATTTGAATTCAATCGGATAAGAGTTTTTGAGCTAATTCAGGCAGGCCACCTAACGACACAAATGGGAGAACATGTTTTTCGAGGTCGGCAAATTTCTGGGATTAAAATACTTCCCTCTTACTAGCGAAGTAAAAATTAAGGCCAGGATATCCTGTACAAAAATATTCCTGATGATTATTTATTTCATAAATATGATAGTTTCTGAGATAAATCGGTCTGAATGTATAGTCTATTTTCTCCCACTGACATCTGTCAAATTAAAAATCTGAAAATTGTGAACGCGTTCGGCGACCCAATTTCTAATAATTCTACTAAAAACGTATTATTTTTCCTACTCTCGTAAAAGAGAAGTATTGTAATCGGGAAAAAATCTCCCTCCGAGATTTTTTAGATTTTTACATCTCAACGTCCCTAGATGCCGATGTCTGCCTGTCTGCTCGCGGCATAGCTAAAAAATTATTACTAAAAAAATTGTTTATCCAATTTACCTTAAATTTTGCACAAAAATCAAATATTAAGAGTATTAGGAATCAACAAAATTGTAATACGAATTCAAGAAGATGGAACAAAATGGAGGAAAATAATTTTTTTATAGTGAAAAAATTCACCCTCCCAGGTTTTATATATCTTCATGTTTTCTTAATTCCATCGGTCTCGTAGCTAAAAAGCTACTTACCCGATTGACTTTAAATTTTGTTCAAATGGGGTCATATGGGGATGATCTGATAAAATTTTAAAAAATATATTACTACTAATTATCCAGTTTACCTCAAATTTTGCTCCAAAATCAAGGATTAGGAATGAGCTGGTTTTTGGTAAACTACTCATTAGATTAATTTCAAATTTTGTGCAAGCCTTAGGTGTGACATACAGATAAAATGGTAAATAAAATGTTTAAAAATTCAGAGTAAAAAAAAACATTTTATTCAAATAACTTTAACAAATTTTGTAGAAATATTAAATGCGATATAGAAATAAACTTCGTACCAGTTAACACGACGGAACAAAAAAATCAGTATCAAAACTACTTATTCAGTTTATTTTAAATTATGCCCAAAAATCAAGAGTGGGATAGACAGAAACTGATAAAATATTGGTGAATCTAATATAATGGAACAAATTGGCGCCCAATAAAAACATTTGGAAAGACAGTATATGTCTTACTAAATGACTATGTGCGGAATTAAATTGGGTCAGACTTCGCTATTCCTAATAAAAGGAAAAATTCATAACAAGGGAATTCCCGGGTAAAGGAAATTTAAGGATTTGTTAGGTTTAAAAATAATTTTGAATAGGGAAAGTCATGATTAAAACACCTACTGAAGGGTTCTCCGCGTGATCAATGTACATAGTTATTCTTCACAAACAGAAAAGCAATCAATACAGTTGATTTATTTTCTCGACGCACACAAAAGACGATGCTCAGTCTAATGAATTGAATGATCGAAAAAAGAAAGAAACAATTTAAAGAAAAAGTTTCGCAATCTCTTAAGATCTTCAAAAGCATCCGTCTTTAAAAAACAAAAAAACTTAACCTTTTTGGGAAGGAATGGGATACCCAAAGATCTTATAAAAATGTTTTCTTTAAACGTGAAAATCAAAATAGCAAGCATTTATTTAATTTGTTTATTCAAATGAAGATCTGTATGGTCACTAAAAAATAATGTGCCCTTTTCCATCAACTTGCGATAATAGGAAGAAAGCACGAAATATAAATTATACATACAAAAATTATTTTTAATTATGTTAATTTAATCAATAAGAACTGACAGGAGCAAATCATGTAGTACTTCTTTTTCAGATACACACTATGTTAGATTGGCTCTTAAGTATATACCTTTATAAAGGACTAACTAAATAATTGTAAGATTCGTGTAATATCTTTTTGTAATGCAGTACAACAATTGAAGTTGGCCGCTGTTCAAGGACTTCGTGCAGTAGCAGAGGGAAATATTAACGGAGCAAAGGGAAATCGAAAGGGTTTTTAAAAAGTTTCTCCATCTACGCTCGAGTTGTTAGCCTCCTTGAGTATAAACGTAGCAATAGATGATTTAAAAACAATATTTTAGTGATAATGTGTCAACCACCTTAGCAGCTTTGAAACCAGCAATGAGAAACTTCATCTAAATTTGCCATTCGCAACCAATTATGGTAAAGAAAAATTTTATATGTGTAATGTCTTGATTTAAAAAGAATAACTATACTCCAAGGTGTAAATGTATTTGCAGAATAAACCCAACACAGAAATTTGAGAAAATAGAAGAAATTATATTCGAATATAAACATTTGAAAGAAAAATGCCTGGAAGTTGGACAATTCCTCTACTAATATGAATTATTTTTTAAATATTTTATTAGGCCGCCATTTTGTTTTGCTATCTTATATTATGAAATGTTACCAGTTCATTCTTATGGAACACTTGATTTTTGTGCAAAATTTGAGGTAAATTGTATAATAAGTTTTTTTAGTTATATTTTTTTAACGTTTCACTAGGCCGCCATCTTGTTCCGGCATATTGGTTTTTTCCAAAATATTACCAGGTCATTCCCATAATTTTTGACACAATTTGTGTGCTATAACTAATTCATTAAGTAGTTTTTTCGGGCTGAATCTCTAAACATTATATTAAGCCGACATTTTGTTTCGCCATCTTGAATTCGTATCATAATTTTGCTAGATGATTCCTACATAATACTTGATTTGTGTGCAAAATTTAAGACAAATTGGATAATTAGTTTTTTGCATATTGGATTTTCACCAAAATATTAGCAGATCATCCCCATATGAGCCTTAATTTTTGACTAAAATTTTAAGTTAATCTAATGAGTAGTTTTTAAGCTATGCAGCGAACTGACAGTTAGAAAGGCAAAACGACAGACGGACCGACGGACTGGATAAAACATATTCTTTGGCATCTAGGGACGTCAAAACGCGAAGATATGTAAAACCTGAAAGGGTGATTTTTCAGATTACAAACATTTTATTTGGCCGCCATTTTATTCTGCCAGAGAGGCCGACAGACAGACAGAACGACGGAATCGAGAAAAAAATGTTTTTCGTCATCTAGAGAAGTCTCGGAATGTGATTTTTTCACATTACAGTACTTCCCTTTTAAGAGGGAAGTAAAAAACAAATATTTTTGTGAATATATGTTTATGTAATGTAGAATAATAATTTTAACGTTAATTATTGTAGTTGCATCAAAGGGCAAAGTCCTTTAAATGCCTTAAACTAAAAAGTATTCTAATTGCAGTCTTTTGCACGAAGTAGTTGCCTTAAATATACCAGAGTAAAGCATGCAAGTGCTACGAATTCATTTGAATTATCCTTCAACTTCAGAACTTACCTGATACCGCAACAAAATGTAGAATACGTTAGTAAAGAGTAATGAAGACTGTGGTTTTATTACATGTTTTTTGTCAAAACAATTTTCCTCAAATGCTGGTAATCTGTGGCTATTATAACTTAACTCCCTGCTTCGATATGACTTGAAAGTTAGTTTCTTGGATATAATGTGTCGTAATTTGAAAATTTCATTAAATGTCGCGTTGAAACAAATCTACTATTAAAATTGAAACTAATCTGATAAAATATAAACTGTATTATATTCGGATAACCTTTAGAAGTATTGAAAATTCGAAAATGAACGTTTTTGTTTAAATTTTAATATTATTTTTTAAGAAATCCAAAAAAGGAAAAGCAAATTAGCAGCTGTTAGTTTAAACTGGCATTTTAAATTTATTGTGCGTGTTTTTAATGATTTGTCCAACTGCTCTCAACAAAATACAAATAAAGTTTAGCACACGAATCTGAGTCTATGAAAAGAATATGAGTAACTATGTAATGAAGATCATTTACGGTTGGCCACAACCCTGTATATCCATATAAACGGCCTGCTTTTGACATACCTCCCCCTTTCGTCGATGTTTTAAATCTATATGGTGTACTTTACAAAAATCTTTATTTATTATTATTAATATTTTTGATCATAATAATCATTGCTTGCAGGGGGTTTGTACAGACAACTAAAATATACTTTACTTATCATTACCTAATAATAAATTATTAAAATTTCGTACTAGAATCCCCATTTAATTAGAAGAATTTTCATAACATAAAGTTTATTTAAGATCATTTCTGCTGTAAGGTGTCCAGATTTCGATGGTTTTACGGGGTATCTCGGTTATTTGGAAAGATACAGGGTTGCGGTTTACCCATCCTGTGCTACTTTTTTGTAAAACGAAAAATGCCGTAATTAAAATTTTCATTCATGTTGATTTAACTTATCAGAAAAGTAGAAAGTGAGTCTAAGATAGTTTTTTACATTGAATCCAGTGGTGTATTTTAGTTTTGGCTGTGACTAGACATTTTTATGATATGACCCAAAGTTAGTTTTTTTACCACATACACCCTATATATTTTTAAAAATTCGGTTTTTGTTTTTTAAGAGCTTTTGAAAAACATATAACACTTAGTACGCCCAGGCGGATCTAAAATTTCACTTTTTAATTCCTAGTTATTAACAACCTAAATTATTTACTACTACTTACAACTACTACAGTACCTACTAATTCAATTAAAAAGCTAAAAACCTAACACAAAACTAAAAATAATAAAACATATAAAAAGGAATCTAAAAGTATTAATGGCTATTTTTTTATGAATATTGTTCAAATTGTTGGCCGCCATATCTTTCGCACATAGTGCCTATTCACCTCAACCCATTCGAAATAATAATGGTGGCCGCTGTAACTCACTGAAGGACTCTTGAGTAGCATTTTTCAACTCATCTATTGTTTGATACTATCTAGTGTAAATTCAATTTTGAAGGTATCCCCAGAAAAAGAAATTCAGAACAGATAAATCGGGTGATCTAGATGGCCATTGTACGGCTCCATTGGTTCCAAACCAGTGGCCGGGAAGGTTTGCGTCTAGATAGTTTCCCAATATTTGAGCATTATGACCGGGAGCTCTATCTTGTTGCAAATACAGATCATTGAGTCGCGCCTAAGGAAAATCTTCGGATATTTCAAGCACAACTATTTCCTAAGTATTTAGTTGCAGTAAGGGTGCCCTCCTAGATTTTATAATCGATCTTGCTTCCAAGAATGAAACATTAAATCTAAACCTGCCTTGTCTTTCACGTGGAAATATAACGTGCTTATTTTCCTGAGACCAAGACCAAACCCTATCATTATGCCGGTTCAAAATACCAGGACTGGCAAAAGGCGCCTCATCGGACCATATAACCGTTCTACAAGGATCGTGTTTTAAATATTTGAATGAGAAAAATACATATCTGTAATATTACCTGTTTAAATATAGTTCCAAATCTTCATCAGCGTTTTCGTCGCACTGTATATAAGTGACGAGCATTTCGTATTTTTCATAATTTTCAAATATTGCATTGTCTAATGTCTACCATAGTTGAAAAGCCTGGGTTATAGATCGAAAAAGTTTCCGTCTTGCGTCGTCCATTTAAGCTAAGAGTTTACGCTGGTTCTTAGCCTGTCTTATCGTCGTCTGTGAAACTAACCTTACTTTTATCTTTATATTTGTCGCCTTTTTGTGAAATGCAATTTTGACTTGCTTGTTTTTAAGTTTATGTGCGTTTTTTTAATTTGCTGAGAATCGATAATCAAAATCATAGTAATGATAGAGGTAAAGACTAGGTATCTGTTGATATATTAATGTGTGCCGCCCCTGTAAAGTGTTAAAAAGGCTACAAAGAAGGTGACGAAATCGTCCTGTTAATTGGGTTAGAAATACTCAAAACTCCTACCAGTATTGTCTTAAAATTAAAGACAATGAACCCAAGAAGTTTTTTTAAATGGACAAAGATGTTATGTGTATATATTAATATCAAATTTATTACCAAGGACGGACGTTTTAAAAAGCCCTCTAAAATCCGGCAATTTCATTGGTTGCAGCTTAACACAGACGTCGATTTACGCTAGCCGCTTTCATCAAAGTTAAAGATCGTCATCTTTTCGTATATATAACCGTATCCATTGCTTTACCCTTGTTTAATATATAACAAGTTACGTTAAGTAAACCTCAACCCAGGCTTACTGTTTGTTATTTCAAATATCCACCTTGACCTACTAAGATTTCTTGTTTTTTTAATATAAAAAGTGCTAATATTGGACTTAATATTGACAACAAACATAGAGTGTTATATATTTTTAAAAAGCTTGTAAAAAACAAAAACAGAATATTTAAAAATATATAATGTATCCCATTTAAAAAAAAACCTAACTTTGGGTAATATCATAAAAATGACTACATACAGCATACATCAAAACACACCACTGGATTCTGCGTAATCAACTACCTTAGAACCACTTTTTATTTTTCTGGTAAGTTAAACGATAACCAAGATACGAGGGGGTCCCAAAATGCAACATTTCTCCCTGTATCTTAAAAACAAAACAAGCTATGAAACTTTAAATTACGGCATCTTTCGTTTCACCAAAAAGTAGCACAGTGATGTGAAAGCCGCAACCCTGTAACTTTCCAAATAACCGAGATATCCAGTAAAACAACAACCCTCACAACTGCTCTCTTCAGTCATAGAATGAACGGCTAATTTAAAGTAAAGCATCTTTTTCAGATTTCTGAGTAAAAATATAGTGTCAGATATTCTCTACGAGACATAATTTACATGGTGTTCAAAAATGAATCCTGGATCCAGACAAACTTTTGACTAACATTTTTAATGATTCGGGTTTTCCATTGGTAACTTTCTCAGCTTAAGGGAGAACTGCAAGCAAAAAGTGAAAAACCAGCGACAAGGTCTAGTCAAGTTCAAAGTAAGATTAAAAGGTACCTACGTATTAGAGAAAACCTCCTGCACGTCCGACCTCAAAAAAATGTGTTATGTATAGGCAATTTAAATTACATTTCGTTTAAAAATGGGTTCAAAAGGGTTCACGCGCTGCAGAAATACAAAGACATGAGTACGATTTACCATTTCAAATCTTGCAGTTACGCAGACAAAGGATCAATGCAAGGCGGTAAAGAGCCATTTTGTGGAAAAAAAAATTATATGCGACGGCATTTGCGTCAAAAAGTGGTCAAAAAATGGTCGAAAATGGACAAAACTACTTCTATTTTATAATTCTAGATTTGATTTTTTCATAAAAATTCGCGTTTAGCGCCCAACTATATATATTTACCTATTAAAATCACATTGAAGCTAATACATATCTGTTATAGTTTTAACATACTATTGCAGCGGCGGAAGGCTTGCAAATGATCCGTAATACTGCGTGCAGTTCTCCCTTAAAGAAGTTAATAATTATTTTAGAGGCCTTTTGACCTTTTCGAATACATTTACAGTTTCAATTGGGATAGTGTTATTAGCAAATAGCCACAATGCCAGGTTGGAGAAGAATATCCTTTATATAAATCAAGACTGTCAACTTGCCACTAAATTCGGGGAATCGGCGAATTTTTTATACACACTATGTACTAAGATTATAAAACGTAGAATTGTAATATTTAAAGCCTTTTGTTTTATATTAATTAGGGATTGTCTATTTGAATATATTATACTCGTTTATCGACAATTTATCTGAATAGCTGGTTTATGTATCAATATTTATTTTAGGCCAGTGAATATAAATGTATTTGCAGTTAAAAGAGTTGTCGGTATTATCCAAAACGTGTTCATGTGTTGCTATCGAACCCAACCAATTAAATTGTCTCTGAAAATTTTGGACAAATTCGCTCAGAAACAAATTAACAATGTTTGTTTAAAATTTATTTGCAGTAATTAATCTGGAAATGTATCTTCTTGAGCTTGCATTGTATTTTATGTAAAATTAATATTAAAGTCTAGGACTCTTAATTCAGCTTTGTCTGTATTTCACATAAAAGTGAATAATTAATTATTGTCATATGTTTGAATATATTAATTTAGTTTCATTTGATCCTTTAATCACAAGAATTTATTTTTTAAATTCTGTTTGTTTGTTTGTTTGTCTATTTGTCTGTATGCATTAAATTTGATACTCGTTCTTTCGTCTGTGACCTGAGAATCAAATCTTACAATACTTGTGCCCATATGTGTATAGTAGTACCAAAATTGAAAGAGAGTAATGAAATATTGCCTATCTTACTTATTAAGAGCTGGGGATTATTCTCACTTGAAGAAGAGCAGGTAAATTTAAGCATGGCTCGCTCTTGAAGATTCGGTGTCAGCTAATCTGGAAAACCAAAGAGTTTATGGTAACAATAGAGTTCAATTATCTCTCTATTTTAATGCTGTTTCGTGGGTATCAAGGATTATTGCGTAAAAACCCTAGTTCTACAGAGGCCGTTTAGATCACGTGTGAATTGACTGAAGCGGCAAGTAGCACCGTTTAGAGAATTATTGGAAAGCCACGTAAAGGTGAATCACTTGAAAAGAAAACACGCATTGGTAATGGGGTTTTTCGAAAACTTGACAAATCAAATGACATTGATAAAACAATCTATGACCTGTATAAGAAAAATGAAATCCCAAGAATAATATATTTAAAAATATAAATAAATAGAGATCCATTACATTACATTACATCCAATTACCCAAGAATTAGCTGCGGATGAGAAACCCCCTTGGCAAATAGGGGACTAGACTAATACTTGTCAAGATCGAAAATTTTAGACATGAAAGTCGAGCCATCTTTTATTTGGGCGGAACGTGGTTCGAAACTCAAAACACTGTAAAAAAAGTATGGATTGATAAATCTTCTAAGTGCAAATTTGACATTCCATCTTCCAGGAGAAGAATTACTGAAGAATACTCTATTACTGTCAGGAAAAATAGTAAGGACACGGCGACCATGAAGTTATAACAGCTTAACTAAACTGCGGGAAAGAGCAAACGGGACAAGTGGGTTTTTAGGTAAAATTTAAATTCGAATATTGTTAAAAGGAGGCGAGATACTGAGATGCGGTTTTCAGCTGTGCCTTGCAAATTTTATTGCGTATTACCAATTTTAAGCGCAAAACTTATCTAGGCTAAAAATATATTTAAACAGGGTGTTAAACAAGGCTCGGCAAGTTTTCCAATATTTTATTTGTTTCGAAAATTTACAAAAACGATTTTTAAATTCCAATTGCTAGATCAGCTTTGTCCTGTTTTTTAAAATTTTTAATATTTTTGAGAATTTTATTTTTCGAAAAAAAAAACGTTTTTCTTACATATTAAGCTGTAACTTTTTATTAGCCATTTAATGTATAGTTTTCTTGTCAAGGAGTCCTTAGGTCTGATTTTTTCATAACATGTAGGATCTGCGCTATGTAAAAAATATACAGGGTGTGCAAAAAAAAATATGTTAAAATTAATTAAAAACCTAACGATCTTAAAGATCGTGTATATATATTCCAATATCCTCCTTCCTCATTTAAATGTAATAGTTTTTATTTAAGTTTTTCCAAAAGGGTTTTTTATTTTCTCTCTAGCACTATTATTTTTAAAAATACAGGTGTTGCTGTGGTGTAACCAAAATGATTTTTAAAACATTAAAAAATAAATTTATTTTGGACTGTTTAAAACAAGTATTTTATAAACAGTGACTGTATTTTTTGTATAAAGCGGCAATGTTGTTTCTGAAAAATTGGCTGTCCAGTCAGCATTTTGAAGATACAATTTAACTTGTTATGTAAAATTGTCATAGAAAGTTTGCTTCTTATGGAGTAATATTAATATTTCGAATTTATATTTTTTGTATAATTTGAGTTAAATGTGAAATGTTTAACTGCTACAAAAGGATTCACACAAACTTGGCCTAATATGGCTTCAAATCGCTTTTACAACATTAACAAACCTGGTTTCGAAACCGAATTAAATGCTTCTTTCATTGTTACCGTTTTGTTGCAAAAATAAAACATTTTAACGATATCAATTTTTTTTTTTAATTCATTCGTCACGTTAAGACGTCTAGCAAACGTTTATTGTCAATATTTCCAGCCAACAGACCGTTACGTATTTTAAAAAAATCATTAAACACATTGCCATTATTTTAAAAATGTTATATTAAAACAAGACAATAAAAATATCGGAATTTACAAGTAATAAAAATAAGGTTCAACAATAGGGAACTGTCTGATCGTTTAGTAATAGCCCAGATGTTTTAAATTTATTAATTTTCATACTTTCTAGAAAAATAAGTTACTTTGATGTTATTTCAGGTTAAAAAGCAGTTTTAAGATCAACAATACATTAGGGAAAATAATAAAAAATAATAAGCTTACTCAAAACAAAAAAAAATCAGGAGTTTAGTGTGGTTCGTGTCCCAAAAGGTATATTCACACACACATTTGATGACAATTTGAAAATTCCTCATTCTGAAATAAAATCAAAAGTACATTTTTTTTCTAGAAAGTATGTAAATTAATAAATTTAAAACATTTTACTAAACGATCAGGTAGATTTGCATATTCTCCATTGTCGAACATTTAATATTGAAACAATTATATATATTATATATATTGTGCTAAAAAATCTTTTAAGGTTTGAAAAAGACCAAAACTATGGTCGAAACGTTACCAAGGCATCAAATATATGTTTTAAAAGATACTTTATAATTTGCTGTTTAATATAATGACCTTAAACCAAGAAAAATTAGGAAAAAATATATATTACTGAAAAAGGGTTAATATATATATATATATATATATATATATATATATATATATATATATATATAAATAACTCATTGTAAAAGAAACTTAAACTACTACTACTAAATCCGATCCAAAGAAGAGACCGTGTATCGAAATAATGTAATATAGTGGAAATTAAAAGTTATAGACGTTTTATTCAATCTTACTTCTATTATGTGTATTTAATATAAGACTTACATTTTAATTATTACAATATTTCTAAAGACTAAAAAGTTTTAAATAAAGAGAGACAGGCGTCTGTATAACGCTACTTATAGCTGTATAGCTTTACTAAAAACGCAGATCTCTAATATAAAGACCCTCTGTTTCACCGTGTATTTCATGGCTTGCCAAATTGCCCCTGACTCTCGCCATAAAAAATAATTCTTAAACTTATATAGCCAGTGACGAGGAAATGTTACGAATCTTTTGACACCTCATTCCATAGAATATACCTAGACGTACAGGTACTATGTGGATAAGATATTTTCGAAAATAACTGCTTTTATTTAATACACCCTGTATAATACAACTGCACTTGTATATATTTAGGGTTGCATTAACTAAACTTTTAATTTGATAGCTATCTCGATAGGGTTAGAGCCTAAATTTTTTTTCAGGTTGTACAAAATAACGCATTACTTTCGGGGCGTTTAGCTAGTAGGTGATAATACTGATAACGAACATACATATAGGGTTGCCACGTTTTAGAATTTTTCAATATCTATTATATTCTCAAGCTTTCCCCAAAGGCCCTGGAGAATGGAACAACCAACTGTCAACAAAAGACTAAAAAAAGTCCTCACCTTAACTTCTCCCAGACGGCCCTGAACCTGAAGAAGGATGGTTGAGAGATGTTAAAGCCCTGCATTTTAAATGTTTTTTGTAATCTTTTAATTATTTATTTATTTACTTATTTATTAGGCACCTTAACATAATGATTAACATTATAATTTAAGGTACACCAAAAATTTAAGCCGTAATTGTACACAAGGAAAAAAACTAATAATATTACTAATGCTAAAAAATAATTATAATACTAATTTCTATGACGACAATACTAAATAGTAAAACATACACCTGAGGCAAGATGCCCCACTTTCGCTAATGATGATTGAAATAAATCAACGAGGGAAAAATGATAATTATAATGTTTTTGCAATATAATTATAATTCAATAAATAGCTTGCGATTCCGGGATAATCCCTGTCAAACCGGAACATAATAATAGCTGGCCCATATAAACATCGAAAACTTTGTTAGATTTTAATTGTAGTATGTATCTATTAATACTTTTGTAGTTAAAAAACACAGTAAATTTGATTAACATCGTAATATAAAATTAGTTGAAACGTAGATCTGTATACTGTTTCCCCATTTCACCCTCTGTAGAATTAGCGAGATCCCTGTTATTTCAGAAATAATTCAAAGGAAAGAATAATGACAAAATGAGAAACTGCTGGGGTGAAATGTTTTTAATTCCATTATCTTTCTCCAATACTCAGTTTTAATACTGTAAAACTAAGAGTTACGATTGGGTTATTTACAATAATTATGGATATTGGTATAATTTTGTTATTGAGGTGAGAATAAATCTGGTATATTGTCGAATTATTTGTACAATTTTTGTCTTGTGTTGCAATTGCTTTTTTAGACATTAGTAATTAAATATATATTTTCTCGAACACATAAAAAAGCAATTACAACACAAGACATTGTACAAATAATTCGACAATATACCAGATTTATTCTCAACTCATTAACAAAATTATACCAAATCCATAATTATACCTATTCCAATAATTGTAAATAACGCAATCGTAACTAAATGAACGTATATATATATATATATATATATATATATATATATATATATATATATATATATATATATATATATATATATATATATATATATATATATATATATATATATATATATATATTATTACTTAAAAGTGTATACTGTTGGGAAAAACAGATTCTAAAACGGATCAAAGTGCAGACTTCCGGTTTGCGCAGAAATTTTTGACTTTTAAACGTCTCCAAAATAAGATAATATTCGATAAATTGAATTTCAATCTTCTTCCGCTTCTCCAAAAATGATAAAAATAGCTTAAACACCCAAAAAAGTTGATTTGTAGGTGCCGTAAACCGGGGTAAATATGGTTCAGTTTTTAAATGTATAGCTACATAACTTCCCACTATCGATAATTAATTAAAATTTTGGAATATGCCTCATGTGATCAAATAAAGTGTCTAGTTTTGATTTTTACATGTTCTGAAGACGTTTGCGCGGTTTTAATACTCTATATGTATTTTATTCCACAGCTTTTATGGATGACTATGGACACTAAAAACGTTTTTTTTTTATATTCAACAATATTTTACACAAAAAACATTATATTTAGGAAAACATATTAAAAACTTCTACAAACATATGAAACGTTACAAACAATATAAAATTTTAGAAAACAAAAAAGATATCTCAGGAACCCCATAACCCTTGATGTTTTTTGGCGGGTGGTTTAATTTTCTCCACCACATCGATGCGGTTGTACCAGAAAAGGTCGTCTTTTTCAGGTCACTTACACATCGGAAGACCACAATGCTCCGTAGTTTTCACGTAAAATTGTTTAAAGTTCGTTTTCACTATTTGGCAAGGATAATACTTATTTTCATATTTAACAATCACAAAGTCCCCAGATTATTGTCAACGAAATGTTATTATTCCCATCTTCATTTTCGTCCGTTAATTGCCTCATCCAGTCATCACCCTTTCCTTCTGACAGTGATGTATAGCCATCTGACGAGTCTTCACTTTCTGCATTTTTTTAGCTTTCTTCCGTCCTCTTTTGTTCAGGGGTCTTCTTATGCAAGTTTCCTTTTTTTTAAGCTTTCTTTTTGATTATTGAAGAACCCTGTTTCCGTATTTCTATTTTCTTCCAGCTCTGTTTCATTAACTATTTCCTTTTCCACTAGTTCCTTCGCCTGGGTCTCCAGAATAGATTATTTCTATAGCAGAATATTCGACATTTTTACCTGAAATTATGTTTAAATTCGATTTTTTCTCCTTATTGTCCTTATTAGTGCCTTCACTAAATCTTTTTTTTCTAGAAGTTCCATACCGAATTGCTTAAAAAGTTATTATATTGAAGATGCTATTTGTCTTGGTTTGGCAGTCTATCCATAACAGCAGTTCTGTGGCAGCTATGCCAGCTTTCCTGAACCCATACATGAGTAATTGTGGACCTGACTTTGTCAAATTATCCATTAGTGTTTTTACTAAGCTTGGAAAAATGCGATTAATTAACCACACAAGTGTATTTATTTTTATAATCTTCTAGGATTTTCCTCCATTGCATTTTCATGGGCATAAAATATGCCACGTCCAGGGGCTGAGTTGGGTGAGTGGTATTTGCAGGCAAACAAAAGAATTTTAAATCATTCTCTCTGCAGAGGTCAATTACATATGAGCTAATGTGCGAAAACAAGTTGTCTCCAATAATAACTTTGTGTCCGGGTTATTTAACGAAAATAGGCAGCAGTAAATTTGAAAACCAGTCCTCGAAAATCGCTGAGTCAAACCAGCTAGCCTTATACCTGTTGTATCTGGCTTTTTGTGGTCCTGTGAACAAGAATCAAACAAATGTGTAGAACAACAACAATAGGGGGGGGGGTGAAACTGTAACCGCCGCATTTCCACAAAACATGATGGAAACAGAATATTTGGATGAATGTATAACTCTTTCTGCATATTTGCATTCTTTTTTCTTGTTAATTCGTTTTTTGCCCGGATCAACAGTCAGGTTACTTTCATCAAAACTGTGTATGTATTCTGTCGCGGCACACCATCTAGCTCATTTTCCAAGTTGTCAAAGTTGGGTCCAGTCAAGGCTGGGTATATTCTGGTTAAACTTAGAAATTTTAACACCTTTCCTATCTAAGTAATTCTTCACTAACACCCTTAATTCTAACTTAAAAAACCAAACCTGGAGTGAATAATGATGCGACTACCGTATCATAAAAAAAAACATTTATTGTGGCCATTTTCACCCCGGAAATGCAAAAATATAAGGGGTGAATACGGCCACCAATTATTTCAAAAACTGGAAACGGTTTCATGAAAATCATAAAATACATAAAATTATGTACAAGAATCTAATGAACACAGAAACCCAATAGAATGGCTCAATTTTTAAATCTCAATGCCGTTACGACCAAAGTTATTTGTGCTAAATTTTTGACATTACATTTGGCCATTACCACCCCACGTTACGGTATCGTGCAATTGCCAAATTTTAAGCGATTTAGCTTAACCAGTACTCGAGGTTGCTGCCCATACTAAGACCACAGATGTACCAGTCAGACCGAGACACGAAATGTATGTACCAGTCAGACAGAGAAACGAAAATTTAAAGTGAGATACAAAGCCCATACCGTTTAAAAGTTCTGAGCGATAATGCGCATGATCTGTAACACGTGTTTCTCGAATGACATGCCAGCGTCCGTTTTGTACAATTGCAGTTTAGAGTATTCCGCCGTTGATATTGAATATTTTTCTGAGTTTGGCTTCTGTAAAGATTATTTTTAATTTTGTAGTAAAAAATTTTGTTTTAGGAGAAACATAACCTACAAAAATACAAATCACGCACAACGCTGTCACCATACTTCAAACGATAAACTAAAAAAATAATAGAGAGCCATTGTAATTAAATCATTTATAAGTTACCTCGTAACTTCTGACCCAATTGGTAACGTGATAATTGTGTAGCTGCAAATTATACATATTATATTGTTTTGTGCAAGTTAAAATTATTTTAAAAAATGAAGGGCAAGGTAAAACATCACTGGCGCACCTTGATCCACGGCGCTGCCTGACAGTGAGAAGCCTATTGGCAATTGTGCAACGATTAAACAACCGATTTAGGAATACGATAGAGTGTTGAAAATACATGCTTTCTATTGTTATATCCATGCCGCCTCATTTCTTTATCTAAATAAGGAAGTAGTAGCAATGAAACATTCTGCAAAAGATGTCGACAGTGGCGTACAAAGGAGGAGAAGCAAGGGAACGTTTGCCCCTTCCTCTCCCAAAGCTTGAGAAACAATGCAAAAATGGCTGAAACCTTTGAAACCAGAAAAATTATATTGGTTGCTTTCGGTATTTAGCATCTTATTCCTTATTTTTTCTCTGCATGTGCCCCCTCTTTTTTCTGTGTACGTAAACCAAATTATACTACTCCAAAACAGTATAAAAATGATATCGGGTAGTTAATTTACTTATCAAAACCAGCTTTTATTAAAATTACTTTCATCAATATTTGATATTTTTGTAAAAACAACTGATATATGCATTTTTTTGTCTGAAATAAGAAACAGATCTTTGTAGAGGAGAAAGCGATAACCAATCCTTATCTGCGTGGGTGGTAAACAATATTCTAGAAAGGTGAGAGGATATAAACGTCGGGCTTGATTGAATCCAGGCTAAGTGAACAAATATAGTGGGCAATCGACACAGAATCCAAATTAATGCGGGCAAACAAGTAAATAAGGATAAGAATAAAAGCTTAAAGAAAGCCCTGATTTTCAGACTTGGCGGTCTCCAGTCTCAACGCCACGCGCTATGATTGAAAACACTTGTATTGACCCACAACTTTTATCAAATATTTGGACATGCATGGAACATTTTTATACATGACTAGTAAGGTTTACAACTACCATGCTATGGAACGAATGATCCGGGTGCATATTTATGAATTCAGAAAATATTTTATGTTCTTGGTAACTTATAAAAATTACATCGAACCTCTTTTCACACAGAGAACAAAAGCATACTCTTTAAACCCTCCTTGGACTTGGAAAGATTCCTATATTATATTTAATTTTAATCTCGATTTAAACGATACTTATTCATTCCTTATAAAAGCTGGTGTTTGTTATTATATTTTGAGTTAATATGCAGATGCTTGTTTCTAAAAGTATTATGCGTAGGAAGTTGTGAAATTGCTACATACAAAGGTTTCAATAGTTAGTTTGATATAACTGCTTGTTAATAACAGTGGTGTATATAGACATTACTTCTGGGAGGGGTTTTGAAACGATGAAAATTTTCAACCAAAAAAAAAGGTCTCTAAGTTTCTTTCTTCTGTTCTGATTGTGGTATGTGGACTTTTTGAACGTAAATAGTACGGGCAACCAAAAAAAAAAAGATCATTACTTTAGTTAGATTTAAGTAAAACTGGCTCTGGAGGGGTTTTAGCAGCCGAACTCGAAAAAAAGGTCCTTATTAAATGCTATTTCTATCAGTTTTACCTGAAATCAAAGTGGCTCTGGATAGGCTTAACCCCCAATGCCCCCCGTTAAATACGCAACTGGTTAATAAACATATATTTATGAGAGGGAATATAGCTTGTGCATCATAAAGCCTATATAAAAATAAGGACGCCATTTTAAAGAAAACGAAACTGAATTTTTACAAATGCGCATGCCTAAGAACACAAATGACATTTACATACTTGATAAATAATTTTGGAATTGCCAGTGATCGAAAAAATGTATTTTTCGATTAATTTTTTAACTAGTGATTGACCGACGAACATTAATTGCCCCGTGTGTTGTTTTTTTGTTAAGATTACCAAAAATTTTTCATATTTGATAGTTTACCTTCTAATTTTATTTTAACTTTTTTCCAAAAATCACGTCGCCAATCCTTAAAGAGAATACAAATTACAGAGTATCGAGACTGGTAATAAATGAAACAAATAATTTTTGGGCAGCATATGGTTCATATTTGCATCACAAGACTCTAATTCCAATTTTTTTATCTGGTCGGAAGGGAGACAACAAACAAAAAACACCAAAATTTAAATCTGGATTTTTTTCACCCACCTGCCGAAATAAACTGAAAAGGTGCTTTTAGAATAAATGGCTGTTAACAGTACCACATCAGGACGATTATTTGTCACCCGTCTGTCGGTGATAATTGCCCGGTCGTAGTATAGTTTGAAGGCATTATTTTCAAGCACTGAACTTGGTTGGTATTTATAATAGGGCACAAAGGTGTTCAGGGGCCCGTATTTATTGGTAAGCTTCTGGTGTATGATGTTACACACCTGGTTATATCGCTGAATCTAGTCCGTGTTTGCTAAGTAAGTGCAGCCAGATGTTATATGCTGTATATTTTCTGATCTCTCGCTACATTTTCGACACTTCGGATTCAACGGACCGGTCTTTGATGATGAATTTTAATGAATGAATTTAATAACTTGGTCCTTTATTGCCATCACAAATCCTTCTGTCTCTGCGAATAGTTGTCCATCCTTCAGCCACCTGTTAGATGTTTCCTTATCTATGTGTGGCTAATTCAAGTCATTGTGATGTCGGCCGTGCAGTGCCATTTGAGCCCAATGTTCTTGTTTGTCGGGGTCTGAAAGTGACTTTAGAATAATGTTGTCACTTGCAAGATTGAGTGGAGAGTACGAGTTGTCATTTAAGGTCACTATGCGGTGAAGGCTTGATGTTTGTGCCTTGTTGGTGAAGAAATCTCTCAATTTTTGCAGTTGTCGGGAGTGCGAATTGGTCAAGTCAACAAGAGATCTTCCACCTTCTCTTTGTGGTAAGGTCATTCGGAGAGTTCATGACCTTGGGTGGTGTGACTTGTACTTTGTCATCATTAGACGAGTAGTCCGTTGTAGTTCCTCTAGCTCCGCGTTAGTCCATTTCAAGATTCCAAAACTGTATGTCAGCACGGGCACAGCATAGGTGTTAATTGCTGTAATGAGATTTCTGGCGTTCAGTTCTGTTTTCAGAAGAGCTCGCACTCTTTGAACGTACTGATCTTTTAGCTTGATCTTTCCTTGCTTATCCTGGAGCAGTCTAGCTTGTTGTTGGAATCCTAGATATTTGTAGGTCTCTCCTTGATTCATCTCTAGAACTCTTTCTCCATTGGGTAGAGCTACATCACCATTAATGACTTTGCTTTTTTCGATGTTTAAGGCTTTACATTTTTCCATTCCAAATTCCATATGGATGTTCGAGAAGGTGTACGTCACATAAGCTTTTTTAGTTGAGTATGGTTTCCACTATAGAGCTTAATATCATCCATATTCAGAAGGTGGGATATGGTTCGGGAATTGACTCTATTGGCTTTGATATTGAAGCTATGTCCTGTATTGTTGAGCAACGTAGATAGGGGATTTATCGCTAAGCAGAACCAAAGTGGACTTAACGAGTCTCCTTGGTAAAGTCCTCTATTGATGTGTATCACATCGGTGGTAAGAGATCGATCGCCATTATAGATCCTCAGATTCGTTCTCCACTGGTGCTTGTTAGTTGCCAGGAAATTAATGATCATAGGGTGAATTTTGTATATTCCTAGAATGTCTATGAGCCAGAAATGTGGTACACTGTAAAAGGCCTTTTTATTGTCTACAAAAGCAGTGTGTATGTTGCGTTGTTTTTTTTTGTGCCTACTTAAGTACTACAGAGTCGATGATAAGTTGTTCTTTGCATCCTTGATGGTCTTGAATGCATCCCTTCTGTTCCTCGGCTAATAGGTTATGACTGTCAATATGATGATAGATACGATTTGCAATGCATCCTGATAGGATCTTGTACATGCTGGGCTTGCTCGTTTTCTTAATAAAGCTGCTAACTTCCTCCTTGGTGATAGAGATGTTCGACCAATACTCGGTAAAATGCCCTTTGCTCGGCAGCATCTTCACATTATTGGTTTGATCTTTGGTGTTATTGATATCCCGGTAGAAATGTCTTTGGTTGGTGTTGAAAAGCCGGTTCTGTGGTTTTCTCTTGGAGCATTTGTTGTATCTCTGCAAACGTTTCGCTTTAGTATATCCTGATACTCATCTAGTTTTTGTTGATGGTTGAGATCGATGGGTTTTGTACCTATCTTCTAAATTATCTTTTAATGCGCGTATGAAGTCTGCTGGGGGGTGTTCATTCTCCCGAAACTCTGTCAGTCTTCCTTCCTAGTCCTGTCTCAAATCATCAATTGTCTTCTCAAGTATTTTCTACCATATAGGTTTTTGTTGGTGTTGCGCTTTGCCTGTTTTATTCTGGGAATGCACCTGTTACTATTATTATTATTGTTATCAAAGCTTATTACTATTATTATTGATTTGTGCTAATTACTAACTTGTGTTATTTACGTATAAAATTAAGTGGATACTGTATATAGGGTAACCTGTTTTTATCCTGAAGAACTAAAATAAATAAATAAAGATAATGGTGTATTTAACAAGCATTCCTATTTTCTCTCAACTTCACTGATACGAGATGTTATCAAATTCTCTCTTAATATTCCCCAAACACTGACACTATCATACACAGAACCAAAATGCTCCGCAAAAAGCTCAACCATGTCCTTGCCATCCTCTGCACATATATATATATATATATATATATATATATATATATATATATATATATATATATATATATATATATATATATATATATATATATATATATATATATATATATATATATATATATATATATATATATATATATATATACATAGTATATATAGTATATATATATATATATATATATATATATATATATATATATATATATATATATATATATATATATATATATATATATATATATATATATATATATATATATATATATATATATATATATATATAATATTATTTCTAGCTTACTTATATTCCATCCTTTTGGAGTAAAATTAAATCTTCAGGAAAATGCTAAATTAGTGATTAACGAAGCAATTGTTTTTTAGAAGAAAGCCCGTATTCCGACACGAGATGTGCAAAATTGTATAAAAAAGTTAGAGCATTTGTACGAATAATGGAGATCTCTAAAAAAAGTTGACTTAAAGCGAGTTCAACGTTAAAGCAAAAAAAACTTTCTTTTGTTAATAAGTTAGATGATTTACTTGATATTGCCAATGCGAACACTCTTATATCGATCAAGATACAACAAGACAAAGACTCTTTGCTTAATCAAAGGAAAAAATGTAGACCAGGATTCATGAATGGTATTGACAAAAACCTAACTGCAAAAGAAAAAATATCCGAAGAACCGGAACACAGGGCTAGAAAAAAGCTTTAAAGTTCGAAAATGTGAACGAATTAGATGCTATTGAGTCATGGAGTAGCAACTCACATGTAAGCTCTCCCTATGAAAAAGAAATAGATCCCGACAAACCTGGACCCTCAGAACCAGAAAAAAAGTCGGATAGTAGGAACCAAGAACATAAGTACGTAAAAAATAGTTGCCGCATTCGACAAATACAAGATATGCGACCGAGACGCAGTTCATCTTTTAACTGCCGCCGCCGAGGCATTAAGGCATGATGTTCTTTCTTTATCTATAAGTCGAACAACGTTGCTGACAAAAGTTGCGTAAAGAAAGGACAGAAAAGGTGATACAACGTTTCAAAAGACAATGTATCTGCCCCTATAGTTCATTAGGGTGGAAAGATATTTGCTGACTTAACCGGCTCCGAGAAACACGATAGACTTGCAGTTATAGTTACAAGTGGCGATACGGAACAAATGTAGGAATACCAATTTTGCAGAATTCAACTGGTAGAGAACAAGCTACTGTAGTATATGAAGCACTGATGGAATGGAACCTCCATGACAAGATAATTACCTTATTTTGCGACACGACTACTTCTAACTTAGGTCATCTAAATGGTGCTAGCATATTACTTGAACAAATGTTAGAACAGGATTTGTTTATCTTCCTTGTAGATACCAAATAGCTGAAATAATTTGCGAAGTGCTTATGATGTAAAAATACCTTCTTCTATTGGCCACAACGTCCCATTATTCAAACGTTTTCAAGATGCGTGGCCTAAAATTAGTCAGTATAATATAAGCCAGGTCTTGTACAAAAAGATTGTCATATTAAGTTTTGTCCGCAGTCCTCGTATCTCCTGATAATAGGTACAATCTACCTTGTTTGGAGCCTCTTCGGTTTCCGAAAATGTCAAAACAGCAGGTTTTTGCATTAAACGGAGTTGTTGCAGGTTCATTTCCTCTACTTTTTCTCTTATTGAGTTCCTCATACAAGCTTCTAATTACTTCACCCTACATAACAGATCAGATTTAATTATCAAATTTACACCCTTTAACTTATTCTTATGCCTGAAAATTTTAGTTCCCTTATAAATATCCGAAAAAATTACCTTAATAGGTCTCGGAGCAGATGTGTTGCGTCCAATTCTTAATACTTTAGTCATTTATTGGACTTATTTCCACTTTTCTAAGCATATTCTCAATTTGTTCTTTATTATGGTTTATACGTCTATTGTCACTTTAGTCTGTTTTTCTAGAGCTTTGAAAGCCATAACATGCTTTACCCTTAAAGCCGTTTCTTGCATATCAGCAATGGTTATTAAATCGTGCTGCAAGCTTTTCAACTTTCCTGTTTCAGCTCCTGAATTGTTATTTTTAAGTCAGAGATTCCATTTCCTAAGACTAAGAACTTTTTCGTCTCACACTCGTGTATTTTCTTTTATTTCGTCAAGACTCATCTGTAACTGATTCCTCTGTGCCAGCACTGTGACATCACCGAAAGAATATCTTTATGTCTTATATTTGATGAATGGACGATGATTTACCCATTCATTTTTTTTCTGCAGGAAACACATTCCCAATTATGGGCTTTAGATTTTCGAAAATCGGCACAAATTTTTCGTACTCTAAATTTGGAAGCACAACAACCTTTGTGCTCCGAAGAACAACATGTAACACATTCAGTTGAAGACTGATTTGATTTTACTTCGCGATTACAGTAAGCACAAAAGTAAACATCCGCCATATTTTTTCATCGCTAATAAAATATTACAAGACAACTGACGAAATTGGCAAAACAAGTGACATAAGGGGCAATGGTGTTAGCGGTGGCTTGTTATAAGGAGACAGAAATTTTAAATTATTTTTTATTTTCTCTAGTAATTTAATGATTATTTTAAAAAATTTTAGTTACGATATTTTAAAATGCATTTACAAGTTTTGCATTTCTCAAATATGTTCCTTTACATGGCCGTTTCTTATAGTCGACGTGTTGCGAAGAATAATATGATAAGAACTCTCCCTATCATCTATCTCCTACATACAATGCAAAAATTTTCCACTAAAATCATCTCATTCGCCTTTTTCATATATTATGCTAATAACATGGGCCGTAATATACCTCTGCTATTGATATACTTCTCGTAAATCAACATAGAACAGTAACAAATAGCGAGTATAAATATATATCACTTCATAAAATGCATATAAAATATTAACTTCCGCTCCACGGCCGTCTAAATATTGTTTGATTATCATTTACGTTATCGCGAATCTCAATTGTTTATATCACTTACTTCAATTGTTTGTTCAGAATTTAGTAGGTAGTACTCGAAAATCGGGAGGCCCATATGGTCCATCGCTGTATGGGATTTTTTTTATTAGCAGCAATCTGTCAATAAAGGTAGACTGCGTCAATTCTGATTTGTTGCTTGGCCTATTTGCAGAAGTAAATGTATAGGGTGTTAAAAAACATAGAACGGAAGGAATTATGTAGTGTAACTGATGAAACTAATCTAATATAAGAAAAGGGGGTGTATAATAATTTAATTTCATTCATAAAATTATCTGCTTAGGAGATTTTTTAGCCAAAATTCGATATCAATCAAAACGAAACAAGGCAGATATTTCACATACCGTTCGTTTTAAAAAAAAAATCGGTCGAACCCATCGATTTTTATTTCTCGGAAGAAAGATTTTGCCCATATCACCAACTTCCACCCCCTTGCAGGGTGAGCTCTATCCCCAAAATCTTAAATGGGAATAGGTGTCGAGTGATACCTTATTTTAGAGACAATCAAATTCTCTTTTCAACGCAACTTATTTTTTCAGATTTGATGCAGCCGTTTTTGAAAAAATAACTCTGACACTTTAACCCACCGCAGGAGTAAGCTGCAACCCTTAAAATATTAAATGGATTAAAGGTCAAGTGATACCTCATTTCAAAGGTCTTTAAATTCTCTTTTCAAGACGTAGCAATTTTTAAAAATTAAATAGGAAGTTAAGTAATTAATAAGTCAACAATGATAAAACTATAAATTTGTATCGTTCTTTACGTTAATTTTATGTAATGATATTGTATTTTCAGAAAAAATAATTCATTTTGAGCTTAGCTTTACGGTATGGGTATGGTTTAGTCTTACAAAAAAAGATGAGACACAATATGTACATTTTGTTTATTCATTGTTCATGATAATAAGTGGTGAAAGTGTTTGCCCCTGCATCCATTACAAAATAGAGATTTTGTTCAAAACGGTCTCGAACATTATGATGCATTTCTGGTGTAATTGCCCGAAATTTATCAAATTGAATTTTATAAATCTTACTTTTTAAGTGACCCTATAGAAAAAAAAATCGGTAAATTTCTTTACCCGGAACATCCCTCGTTATGATTTTTTTCCATTTGTTATGAATAGTGAAGTGTGACCCAATTTAGTTCAGTTCATAGTCACAGTATATATATGTTACATATACTGTCTTTTCATTTTTATTTGTTCCATCATATTGGATTCCTACCAATATTTTACCATTTTCTTTCAACCTATGCCACACTTGACTTTTGGGCATAATAAAATAAATGTAATAAGTAGTTTTTACATTGACACATACCGCCATTTGGCTACGTCATATTGAATTCGTACCAATTTATGCTATTTTCACATCTAATTTTTCAGTAAAATCAACTGAACAAGTTTTTTTTTACATTGATTTTAAAAAAAATTTATTTGACCGCCATTTTGTTTCGCCATCTTAAATTGAAACCCATATTATCAGTCTTTACCTACTCCGCTAGTCCGCAGATACTTCTCAGGTATTAAGTTTCTAACTGGTTTTCGTTAACGATCCTCTTATTGTTATGTTAAAGTGGTGTAGTATTTGGGGTTAGGATCCAGTAAAAAACAAAAGCTCTTTTTTAAAAATGTCGACGTTTCGCAACTGTATTGTTGCATCCTCAGGACACAGATTGCATATCCTACATGAAACCCGTATTATCAGTTTTTAGCTACTACGTTGGTCTGCAGATATTTCCTAACCCCAAATAATAAAACACTCTAACAAGATCGTTAGCGAAAACCATTTAGAAACATAATATGTGGAAATATCTGCGAACCAACGCAACGGAGTAGGTAAAGACTGATAATATGGGTTTCATGAAGGATATAGATCTACATCCTAACCCCAAATAATACACCACTATAACGTAAAAACAAGAGAATCGTTTAAGAAAACCATTTAGAAACTTAATATCTGGAAAATATATGCGGACCAAAGTAGTAGGTAAAGACTGATAATATGGGTTTCATGCTGGATATAGAATTTATATGTATCCTGAGGATGCAACTACAAAGTTCCGCAACGTTTACGATTTAAAAAAGTCTTTTGTTTCTTTACTGGACCCTAACTTCAAATAATACACAACTCTAACATAACCACAAGAGCATAGTTAACGAAAACCATAGAAACATAGACTGATAATATGGGGTTCACGCAGGATATAGAAACTATGTGTCCTGAGGATGCAACAATAAAGTTGCGAAAGTAGGACTATTTGAAAATAGACTTTCGTTTTTTTACTGGACCCTAACACCAAATAATACACCACCGCAACATAACAACAAGGTTAACAAGGTTTGTTCACGAAAACTTTTAGAAACTTAAAGGAAATATCTGCGGACCAATGGAGTAGGTAAAGACTGATAATATGGGCATCCTGCAGGATATAGGATCTATATCCTGAGGATGCACAAACAGACAGACAGACCGACAGACGAGCCGACGGAATTGATGAAACATATTTCTTGGCATCTAGGGACGCTAAAACGTGAAGATATGTAAAACCTGAGAGGATGATTTTTTCACGATTACAAACATTTTATTTAGCCGCCATTTTGTTCCGCCATCCGTAAATTAGTACCACAATTTTACTAGTTGACCCCTATACCACAATTAGCTATGGCACACAATTTGAAATCAATTCATTAAGTAGTTATTCAGGCTGAATTGTTAAATATTTTATTAAGCCGCCATTTTGATCCGCCATCCTGGATTCGCACCAAAATATTGCCAGTTTATTCCAACATAATACTTGATGTTTTTTGCAAAATTTCAGATAAATTGGATGAGTAGTTTTTTAACATTTCACTACTCCGCCATTTTGTTTCGCCGTATTGGATTTTTACCAAAATCTTACCAGGCCATCCCCATATAATCCTTAATTTTTTACCAAAATTTAAAGTCAATCGGGTAAGTAGTCTTTAAGCTAGGCCGCGAACTGACACAGATAGACAGCCAGAAAGACCGACAGACGGCTCGACGGAGTTGATAATAACAATATTTTTCGGCATTTAGCGACGTTAAAACGTAAAGATATGTAAAAGTGAAATGATGACTTTAACGCTTATAAACATTTTATTTGGTCGCCATTTTGTTCGGCCATCTTGAATTAGTACCATTATTTTACTAGTTGATCCCTATACCACAATTAGTTATGGCACACAATTCGAAATCAAACCATTAAACAGTTTTTTTATGCTGAATTTTTAAATATTTTATTAAGCCGCCATTTTGTTTCGCCATCTTGGAGTCTTACCATTCTGTTACCAGTTGATTCCAACATAATACTTAATGTTTTAACTAAGCCGCCGTTTTGTTTCGCCATATTGGATATTTAGCAAAATGTTGCCAGGTCACCTCCATATAACCCTTAATTTTTTACCCAAATTTCAAGTCAATCGGGTAAGTAGTTTTTTAGCTACGCCGCGAACAGACAGACATACAGACCCACGGAATTGAGAAAACATGTTTTTTATCATCTAGGGACCCTAAAACGTGAAGATCTGAAAATATCTCGGAGGGAGACTTTTTTCACTTCCCTTTTACAAGGGAAGTAAAAATCTAAGGTGGTTAAGTCAGGTGATCTTGCAGGAAACTCTATTGTTCCTCTTCGACCGAATCATCTACCAGGATACGTCCGATTTAAGAACAACAAGGTTATAATGAGCACCATCTTGTTGAAATGTCAACTCATTGGAATTGTAATTGTTATTAATTTCAAGCGTTTTTGTCAAGCAGGGTCGATAGCGTCTTCTAATAATTGCAGATACATTTCTCCATTTAGATTTCCTGGGAGAAAAAAAGGACCAACTAAACAATGGCCATAAATTCCAATCCAGACGTTTAATTTCTTAGAATGTTGAGTGTGAACCTCATGGAATAGATGGGGATTTTTCGTCAGACCAATATCGACAATTGTGATGATTTAGAAAAAGGAACATTCATCGGAAAATCGACGGGTCCGAGCAATTTTTTTTTTAAACGAACGGTATATAAAATATCGGCACATGTTTTCCACTTATTTTATGGAGTGAGTTTAATCGTTAATTGTTGAACGTTTGTCTCGGGACTTTTCGAGATTTTTTGTTAACGTCTTGTTTAACGCAAAATTTGATTTTTTAAAGAAATTGACATATAATCAAAAAGTTGCATTTGATACAGACTAATTTTTAATTCGTTCACTCCATCCTACTTTTCCATTTATTCAAGTACCACTGAATTTGCTCTCTTACCTGCTAATTTCGCTCAACGTTTTGCCCTAAAAGGTAATACTTTAGAATAAAAATCCCCTAACGGGTTACCATGACTAAATCTGAAAAGACGGGAACAATTTAAATAGTTTAGGTGGAACTTTAACTTGCCTTAAATTGCTTTCGTAAAGCCGACTTTCAGCTGTGGTGTTCAGTTCTACTTAAAGTGGAATTTGTTCCTACGGGCCGTCATGGTGGTGCTGGCGTTACAATATTTTGGGGGATTGTACTTAACTGAAGAATTAAACTCTTCATATCACGAGTCACAATTTCAGCGGCCACTTACTGCGACTAGTTTCTTATACCAAAATTACTCAAAATGTCAGCGACGATTTCAAGCGATCGAATCACTGGAAGTCACAGAACACCAAAATCTCCAGATTGTAACCGATAGAATAATTTGGATCGTGTCTCAAATTTGCGATAAGGCAAAGAGACGAAGAAACTACCATTAGTCCTACCCTAGTTTTTAGTACATTTTGGCAACATCGTGGCATAGATAAAATTAATTGAGTTAATCGGTAACATTTCTTTCTAATTGCACTCACCAATTGATAAATAGTTAAAAACTCTTCGTCTCTTTACCTCACCGCGAATTTGAGGAGCGAACAAAACATGTCCTATAAGCTTACATTCAACTAAAATACAGTCGTCGCCAAAATTTACACAAATGTAAAAACTATTGGTATAAGACACTGGTTGCGTTAAGTGGCTGCCGTAATTATGGCTCGTGAGACAAAAAGTTCACATAATCCCCCCAAATATTGTTAAGACTACCCCCAATAAAGGATTATCAAGGGCTTATTGTCTTCCCTGTATCTTTCCTGCGTGTCTCTCCACACTAATATTCTTCAATATCTTCAAGTACCACCGATTGTGCTCTCTTACCTGCTAATTTCGCTCGACGTTTTACCCTAAAAGGTAA
Organism: Kuschelorhynchus macadamiae; assembly: GCA_030620095.1. NCBI lineage: Eukaryota > Metazoa > Arthropoda > Insecta > Coleoptera > Curculionidae > Kuschelorhynchus > Kuschelorhynchus macadamiae. Next base: position 80,882 of record JAUTXW010002734.1, on the reverse strand, counting down.
TCCTTTAGAATGAAAACCCCTTAACGAGATACCATGACTGAATCTGAAAAGAAGGGAAAAATTTAAACAGTTTAGGTGGAACTTTAACTTGCCTTAAATTGCTCTCGTAAAGCCGGCTTTCAACTTTGGTGTACAGTTCTACTTAAGGGGGTCATGGTAAGCTGGCTTTACAATATTTTAAGGGATTGTACTTAACTGGAGAATTGAAATCTTCATCTCAGGAGTCACAGTTTCTTATATTAAATTTGCTCAAAATTTCAGCCACGATTTCATTTTAGTTGACGATAATGCGAGTCCCCGTAAAGCTGCAATGGTCAATGAAATTTTAAAAGCAAATGTAATCACTAGAAGGGTATGGATCCCCAAAGTCTCCAGATTGCAACCCTATAGCGCATGTTCGATCGTGTCTCACACTTGCGGTAAGGCAAAAAGACGAAAAGATCAAATGGTAAGAGCAATTATAGGAAAATTGGTCCGATTAACTCAACAATTAATTTTATCTATGCCACGATGATGCCAACATGTACTAAAACTAGAGAGGGGGGCTGCTAAAATCAAAATGTTTTGATTATTATAATTTGTATTTGATATGATGTTTTTAAATTCATTAAAATTTTTTTTTCAGCTTTTACTGATTTACTGCCCGGCACGGCATAAACTACCTAATGGCTAGTGGCACTCTTAACAAGCATGCTCTTCTACTTGTGATTTTGTAAAATTTCCCATTATCGCCAAAACAGAACTTTAGAATTGAACGAGGATTCGAATTACCAATTCGAATCCTCGGTTCGAATTACGAATCCTTTTGATATCAAAAAGTATCCGAATCCAATTATTCTAATCACGAATCCGAATCCTATCGCTGATATTTTAATTTATCAAACTCAATATATTATCTTCGAATTTATGTTGGTTTTAAATAAAGTCGAAAAAATGTTTTGCGACTTTAATTAAAAGTATATCGTTAAAAATTAAGAAGTTTGAACAAACTATGAATTTGTGTAAACAAAAATATATGTAGGGCATTAATGCTGTATAGCTTATGCTTAGTTTGTATATAAATCAAGCTATTATTTCAAATTACCCTTCGTTCTTAAATTAAAGTTAATACATATTTACTTTTTATAAATCCCGGGATTTATGTGGACGATTAAAATAAACAAAATGTTTAGTTTTATCTGTTTGTATACTTATCTATTCATCTTAATACAAGCAGTGCTTAAATAAATAAAATATTTTATTTAAAAATGTAACCACATTAAAACAAAATATATCAAATTCGATCTAGTTTTTTTTTTCATTCGGTTGTTATCCGTATTCAGCCGGTAGGATTTTTTTCAGATCTTAATGTTGGGTTTCAAGACATTATTACTATTACGCAACGTGCAATACAAAAAATACTGTATAAAAGGTCCCGAGACAAACGTTCAGCAATTATCCTCATCCTACAAAATAAACAGAAATATTACTCCTGCAAATTTATGGTATCGAAGGACATAAAAAAAGACTTTCATTAATCGCTGAAACTCGCTGTTGGTATAAAGTCAACAGATCTTAAAGAAATGCTAGCTTCGATTTGAATTCACACATATCCTTAAGTTTAGGTTATCGCGAACGCTTATTTGAAGTCATTGCTCAAATATGAGACTGCTAAAATTAAGAATAAGCGAAGCCATGTCACCTCTGTCAAAATATTTTTAAAAGATTGGTCGCGCTATATTAAAAGTATATCATCCAAAGAACTAAAAATCTTGAACAGAGGTTCTGATACAGTTGGGAAATCCTCAAACAAATTTGTATCATAGTGGACGGTTGATATAGAGGTACAATCAAAATTGCTTTTAAAACCAACCAAGAAAAAGAAAATAATGTCAGGTAGAGTTGGGCGCATATAGACTGGAAGTCCATAATATGACAATTAAATATGATATTGTGGACTAGATGAATTAAGTAAAAATTCTGATGAGTGAAAATATGCAGATTGCATAAAAATACTTCACAGTGCGATATACGAGAAACATGTGAATTTGAAAAATTACTAGGGAAAAGATTGGCAATAATGAAAAATTGTATTAGAAAAACTAAGAATATATTTTGCAAAAAATGTGCTCTCTTATGTTTCCAAATTTCAAGAAGATATAATCTTTTTGACCAATGCCCATAATTTAATTGCACTGACATACATTTTTTCTGACATTTGGCCGGTTGCAGAAAGCTCAATTAAAGTTTAGAATGTTTAACGGAATGTCAAATTTGACGCCGAGTTCCTAGATTTCTGTAAGCAGCTTGTCGAATCCGAAAGCTCGGTTAAATATTCTAAATAGCAATTAAGTTTTGTGCAATCGGAGGAACCTACTAATGAACCTAGGTTCAGACCAGTGTCAGAGTATATTGAAAGGTATGAATTTGATTTTTCTGGCTAAATATTTTTAATGTAAAATTAGATCATTGCAAGTTAGTAGATGTGTTATCATTTGTTTGTTTCTTAATAAACATTTACATAAATAGCAAATAGAGGTTCCATGTGAACTGCTCTATATAAGGGCGGTTAACTGTATACTCACCCCTAGGCCAAATCGATGTCCCAGTCCGGATTTGTTCCCAGGATGTCACCCTCTCCCATTACAGGATACATTAAGATATGACTTTAGCCGATGATTTCGATTATTTACTTCAAAAGTAGGTATTTAATGCAGCATTAAACTCAAGAGGAGTGGTCAACCAAGCATGCTTAAATATTCATGATTTATCTCCAAATGAATTAAATAATTATTAACAATCGCAGAAAAATTTAAAATTAATTTTTTTTTCATTTAATTAAAATTAGCTACATGGAAAATATTTCACTAGCATCTTCATTTTCCTTCTACCCCACAACTGCTGATAAGGATTGTAGAATTAATAAATCTATAAGAAAATAAAGATCGAATGTTCTCTCTCTCTCCCTTTAATGCCATAAGTGCTCTGTCTAAAGCAATAAATCAATTTTGTATTTCTGGTAAATTTCCTTCATCACTAAGGACTGTAGTAGAAGTAGTTCCCCTTCAGAAGGGTGAAGAATTAAGTATTATTTTTGTTATCTCTCAATTTTTTTTTCAGAAACTGGTTGATGTTTCTATTGATAATCACAAAATCTTACATCTTTGCCAATTTGAGTATGCCAAAACTGTTATTTCCAGTTTTTGGAGAAGTTTACATAGAACTCAATATACAATTTTTGCAGATGACACCACTGTCCTTTGGTAGGACACCGATATCTGTGCGTTAAAGGATATATTTTCAACAGATCTTCCACAAGCCAAATAGTGTTATGACTCTAACCTTTTATCTCTTAACTTGGTTAAGATTTAAAGTTTGTGTTTTAGATGTTAATGATGGATGTATAGTTATGAAAATTGGCAGTTTATATGTTTGGAAATTATTACTGACAGAAAACTGAACAAACAATACAATCATTTGAGGAACATATTTTAAGACTTACAAAATAGCATGTGGCTGTTTTTCTGTTAGGATTAATTCGAATGAACTTGGAAATGACGTTATTAAAACTCTCTACCACTCCTTGGTAGAATAGTATTTGTATTATGAGAATGCTTTCTGTTCTGGAGCTACACTAGTAATTATAAGCTGAATTCGTATTTTATAAAAACGGACAGTAAGATAAATATGTAAGACAGGAAATAGTGCAGACCTTTGTATCTTATAAAAAAATAACTTTTATGTCATTATTTATTCTGAAGATATCTATTTGATGTTCAAACAGAGAAACTACCATGATGCTTGTCAGTCCCAAGCTCTTTCCTTTCCTATTCTAACTCACACTCTAACTCATATGACTAAAAATGTAATATTATAAGAACTTAGGGGTTTTGAAGAAGAAGAAGCTACATAAAGGCTGATTTTTGGCACAAAGGTCGATTTCAATAAGTAAAACGGGAAAATAAAATCTCCTCCGATAGTTCCGGAAATGCTTAAAAAAGGTCTAAAGGAGGAGAAATTTTAATCGTGAAAACATAACCCTCCGAGATTTTTTCAGATCTTTACGTTTCAGGGTCCCTAGATGCCGAAAAACATGTTTTCACTATTCCGTCGGTCTGTGTATCTGTCGATCTATTGGTCTGTCTATGGGCGGCATAGCTAAAAAACTAGTTACTCGATTGACTTCAAATTTTGGTCAGAAATACGGGGTAATATGGGGACGACCTAGTAACATTTTGGTAAAAATCCAATAGAGCAAAAAAATGGCGCCCTAGTGAAATGTTAAAAAAATTATGACTAAAAAATACTGGTCAAATTTTGCTAAAAAAATCAAGAATTATGTAGGAATCAACTAGTAAAATTGTGGTATGAATCCAAGATGGGGAACAAAATGGCGGCTTAATAAAATGTTTAAAAATTCAGAATAATTGTGGAATAGAGATGAACTAGTAACACTGGGGTACTAATTCAAGATGGAGGAACGAAATGGCGGCCAAATAAAATGTTTGTAATCGTAGAAAAAATCACCCTCTCAAGTTTTAAATATTTTTAGATTTTAGCTTCCTTAGAAGCCACAAAATATGTTTTATCAATTCCGTGGGTCCGTCTTTCTGTCTGTGTGTCAGTTCGAGGCATAGCTTAAAAACTATTTATCAGATTTACCTCAAATTTTAGGCAAAAGTTAAGGGTCATATGTGGATGATTTGGTAATATTTTGATAAAAATTCAATATGCCGGAACAAGATGGTGGCCTAGTGAAACGTTAAATAAATTAATACTAAAAAAACCGATCATCCAATTGCTTTAAATTTTGCACAAGAATCAAGTGTATGAACTAGTAACGGTATGAATATAAAATACCAAAACAAAAGGACGGCCTAATAAAATATTTGGAAAATCGGCCTGAAAAAACTACTTATTAGATTAAATTCAAATCTTCTGCATTAAGTAGAATATAGGGATAAACTGGTAAAGTTGTAGTATGAATTCAAGATGGCGGAACAAAATTTTACATATTTTCAGGTTTTAGCGTCCCTAAATAAATAATCAAAAAATATTTTTATCAATCCCGTCGGTCCGTCTGTCTGTCTGTCAATTCGCAGCACTCACAGTGACTTCAAAAATTTTATAAAAAATTAAGGTGTAAAAATCCAGTATGTCGGAATAAGATGGCGGCCTGGTGAAACGTTAAAAAAATTATTACTGGAAAAAATAATTAGCCAATTTCTTCAAATTTTGCACAAAAATAAAGTGTTACATAGGAATGAACTGGTAACATTTTGGTATGTATATAGGGTAGCAAAACAAAATGGTAGCCTAATAAAATATTTAAAAAATCGTCCCAAAAAAACTACCCATCAGATTAATTTCAAAATCAAACAAATATTTTTTTTAAACAACGTAAAAAAATCTTATTTAATTAAATTCAAATTTTGCAATAAAATTAAATAGGATTTAGGGTTAAACTAGTACGAATTCCGCATGACGTAACAAAATGGCGGTGTGTGTCAATGTAAATACTGTTTATTGAATCTATTTTAAATTATGCCCAAATATCAAGTGTGGCATAGGGAGGAACTGGTAAAATATTGGTAGGATTGCAACATAATGGAACAAAATGACGACCAATAAAAATGTTTGAAAAGATAGTATATATGTGTTACTAAATGACTATGTACAAAAGTCACTGCGAGTGGGTCACACTTTACTATTCCTAATAAAAGGAAAGAACCATAACGAGGGAAGTGTTGGGTGAAGTAAATTAACCGATTTTTTAATCAGTGCTCGGAAACATTGAGAAATGAAAAAATATTTCTATTATTGAAACGAATTTTAGTATATACAAAGGTTTTTCCGTAAATAGAATTTTAATGTTTATGTTCGGTAGTTTGTTAAGTACGCCTGACGTGAAATTGCATGCTCGCAAGTCACAAAGTTACAATAATTTAGCTAATATAGCAGGAAGAGCAATGCAAAAAATTGCATTTTCGAAGTAATTGAATGAGTTTTTAAGTTTAATTATTCAATGTTGATTTTCTTTCGGTGTCAATTAAAAAAAATACCAGAGGATGCAAGGTGATATTATCCTACGGACAATTATCAAATTTTCTCCTGTAATTATTTGTTTCCAAGGAAAACCCTACAGCATATTTAAAGTTCAATAATGCCCCTTCAAAATAACGCTGTTTATCTGAATTAAAAAAAAATATGAGACTGAAAATCCGGAAATACGGGGCTCTCAGATGAATTTTTGAGTAAGAAAAATTACTTTTATATAATTCAAATTTTTTAATTTCCAATAAAACAATTTGAAAAAAATAAAACATATTTATTTTTGTTTAAAACTAATCGTTTTTTTAATATATCCTGAAACTGAAAAATTAAAACAATATTCCCAAGAAATTCATATACTACGCTACGCTCTTCTCTTTTTTGTAGTTTTGTTTCAATTTGCTCAGCACTATAGACTACACATTTTGCAAAAGTCTTTAAAAAATCTATTAAAGCATATTCCGTCGGGCCTATTTTTCCAATGGGCCAGATACGCCCGGGCTCAAGGACCCATAATCAGAAGAGCCCCACGCCAGGCCCAACCTACTTTGATTTTTCAGACAGTGCATAAAATATATTGATATTTCATTTGCAGATGCAAATGTAAGATCTGATTTTATACTTTCCAGCTTATTTAGCTGTTTAGACCAAAAACTAATTTTGTGTTTTTAGATATTCGTGCTTTTTAGATTGTTATGTGTTTATATTTTTCTTAATTATTTATTGTTTTATTATACATGGATAACAGGGGCGCGCAGTGTATAGAAGCAAGGGAAGCAGTGCGGCCCCAAAAAAAATTACAAAAATCTTCTAAAACTTGAAATAGGAAACCATTAATTTAGTTTATATTAAAAATGCTAAAATATTATGCGGCCTTGACTCCGACCCAGCCACAATAGAATATCGAATAGAACCTATGCGGGCCGCTAGCTTCTCTGCAGCCAAGTCCTGTATGCTTGATTTCCTGTGAATCGAGCCAGAGGTTATTGAACTTTCAACCGGCTTTTTGCAATTTTTGCATTTCAGTCGCGTGCTTTAAGTGGTGGCGGAAGCTATCGTTGGAGTAGGTTCTTTGTTTGAACGGCTATCCGTGTGTTGTGTGATACGTACGTCGCGTCGTGCATGGTGCGATATGGAAGACAATAATACGGACGTGGATATACAAATACCGTCAACTTCGGCTGTCGGTAATAACGTTGAAAATGTTGGAAAATTCTGTAAGAAGAGTGTATGTGAATGTGTGGTGTGTGTCTTAATAATAAAGGGATTTTCAACATTAAACTTCGCTGATAAGCTTCAAATAATTTCCAAAAGAAGGGCAAAACCTCCTATGAAAAATTTAACCACAAAAATGAAAAACTGTATTAGACATTTTTATCCGGAAAAACAATACGAACAATTTAAATGGCTAACAGGGTGTGAAAATATAAGTAAATTATTTTGTTGGCCATGTTCACCTTTTGAAAATGAAAAAGGTCTCTTGAATAAAACTGGTTTTTCCGATTTAAACAATTTCCATAAAGCTGTAAAAAGACTCATCATGTCCAAGGCGCATTTACAGGCCGTCATACAAGACAAAGTCCTCGGCAAAACCAGAATTGAACACGCCCTTAATAAACAGTTGGAAATTAGTCACCGCAGCACAGTGAACTAGTCGATAAAAATAGGCAAATATTAAGAAGACTTATCGATGTTGTTTGTTTTCTCGGACAGCACGAATTGGGATTGAGAGCTCACGACGAAACAAGTGTTTCTTCAAATAGAGGAAATTTTCAAGATTTACTTAGTTTAATGGCTAAATATGATGATTTCTTAAAAAATCATTTAGAGCAGTCTAGCGTTTTTCGCGGAACGTCGAATGGAATCCAGAATGATTTAATTTCCGCTGTTGCAACCATTATTCTAAAAAGAATTAAGCAGGAATTTGGCGAGGCGCGATTCATTGCTATTGTTCTGGACGAAACAACTGATATCACTAATTTTAGCCAATTATCTATAGTAATACGCTACGTTAAAACAGACGGAAGTATTCAAGAGCGATTTTTAGGTTTTAAGAATGTGTCCGAAAATCGTACAGCAGATGGAGTATATACCAGAGTTTATAACGTTACTAAAGAAATTAATGGAGAGAAAAAATTAGTTCCTCAAAGCTATGATGGAGCTGCAGTGATGGCAGGACAATTAGGGGGTCTGCAAGCTAAAGTGCGAGAAACTTTCCCAAGTACTGTGTTTGTCGATTGTTTTGCTCGTAAATTAAATTTAGTTTTATCCCAGTCCATCAATCACATTAAAGAGTGTAAAGTATTTTTCGTTACTTTAAGTGGCATGGCTGCTTTTTTTTCCAAGTCAACAAAACGTACACAAGCTTTGGACTCCATTGTCCACAAACGATTGCCCAAAGTAGCTCCTACTAGGTGGAACTATAATGGAAGACTTGTGTTAACAGTATCTGAAAATCGTGAATCACTGATTGAACTATTTGAGAATATAATAGAAAATAATGAAACGTGGGACTCAGAAGCAATAAATAGTTCGAGGGGGTTTTTGGACTGTTTGAAACGAGGTTTTAATTTTAATTATTTGTTGAACATATTTTCAGAAATATTTCCATTCTCGGGCAATGTTTTTAATATATTACAAACTAAAACAAATGATATTGCCTAAAAAAAGTGGATGATTTTGGGAGAAAACGATGACGTTAAATGTAGAGCCACAAGCCAAGCGTCTTCGAACAGACAAATTGGGAAATGTTTAAACATCATTCAGCAACAAATAAACTATAGATTTAACGGTTTAAATGATTTTAAATTCCTCGAGCTCTGCAATTTTGATGCATTTAAAGCAAAAACTTTTCCAGAAGAAGGGTTTAAATCTCTTCTTCTTCATTATGGCCAGTTCTTTGACCGAGTGTTACCACGATCTGAACTAAAAGTGATTTACGAAACTGATGACAATAGCGCAAAAAATAACGCTAAGGGACTAATGCAATTTTTAAAAGACAAAGAGCTGGAAGATGCCTACACCGAAGTGTCGAAAGTGTGTGAATTAGTATTGACAATACCTGCCACAAGTTCATCAGTAGAACGCAGTTTTTCAACACTTAAACATAAAAAATGTCGTGAAAAATTCAACGGGGCAGTTGTCCATTGAAAATAAACTTCTCCAAAATATGTCGAAGCATCGACGTTTTTATGATGACCTCATTGACGAATTTGCAATTGCAAGAATCGAATTAAATTACAAATAGTTAAGTTTCTAAAAATTGCTTCCCTTTCTTAAAATTTCACCGCACGCCCCTGATGGATAACCATTTCGGGCTATAAATCTTTCAAGACAAAACAAAAATAGACTCTATTAGGAGTTGAAGGAATACTACTCTGACAGTTTTTAAAATATTTTTATTTATTGCACGTTACTAGGTACTAGGTATGTAGTTTACTTTAGTAAATGTTTATTTAATAATAGACATGTCATTATAATATTTATTAAGTAGTACTTTTACTTTCAGTTTTTTAATTTTCCTTTCTTTTGCTTTGTCAATAAGATAATATTTATCTTTGACAATCAATAAAATTGTTTTTTATGGCCGTCAATTCTCCCATGTAAATTCTGTACACGTGTCCTTGGTTTGGACACCTGTCGTCTATAATTCTCTATTTAAATTCAGGAAACCGACTTTCAAAGTATTTAAAATTTGAGACCAAAAAATACTTACAGAACGTAAAAGGCCTATCAAAAGTAATTCCAAGTGATTGGAGAAAAATATAGATCTGTTTATTTTATTTCACCCCTGTTTAATAGTCTTTTTAAACCTAGAAAGCGGAAAATAGATACTTTACATATAAAGTACGCGAGAGAAAGTGTTACTTTAATGAAAAAACTGAAAATTGTTCTACTTGTGTAAAATGTTTAAACGAGTTTGACAAAGCTAGGATCATGTTTAGTCCTCCATGTCCGGTGCTCAGAGAATTTCTAAAAACCGATATTAAACATACTGAGAAAATAATAAACGATTTTGGATTTGCAGTGAGCTTTTGATACTATTAATAGAGATAGATGTTGAAAAAAAATTGAAGATGGTGGGCTCGAGAGTAGAGTATTGGAATAGATAAATATATATTTGATTAATAAAAAACAGAAGCTAAAATTAAAGTTGTAAGACGTAGAAAATTAAAAAAAAATTGTAAAAGGGAAGACTGTTAGGCCCACTATTATTTCTTTCATCTGTCAGTTTACTACATAATAATTAAGGTATATCAAAAAGATATTTACATATTGCTACTATGCGCTCGGCATCTATTGGATAGGCGATTGCACGCTCCATCACACCACACCTGAGTAAAATAACTTAGACACATAACACAGGTATGTGTGAGAGGTAGGCCGATGTCTAGCAGTGGACGAAAAAAGTTATATGATGATGCTATAAAAATACACATTATAAAATAATTAGACGAATGTTTGTTATTTAAATTAGTTAGAATTTCACTAATAAGATTTTGTTGTTTGTTTCCACTTTTTACCCCGTCGCATGGTCGATGAATATTCGGACCCCTTCTTTCCGAACAAAATGTCTGGCTACTTGCCACTATGATTTAAATTTTGACATCTAAATTAATAATAATAATAATAATAATAATAATAATAATACATTTATTGTTTTACTATACATGAAATTAATAAAGTCTTTGAATAGTACTATTTTGGCAAACAATGGGCCTTGGTAAAGCAGACATCCAGGTACAGGACCTGAATACTGTTCAAGCCCTAATTTATATAAAACAATTACAAATATATGGCAATGTTTATATACGGTGTGATAAATATGTTTTTTTTTTAATTTTGATGCAGATATAATCTGATATTTTGCAAATCTACTTCTGAAAAGGAAATGTAATGAAGAGAGGAGGGAGGACAAAGAAATGGAAGAGAAAAAAACAATGGAAGAAGGAAGAGAGTCATGATGCCATTGGCCGAATACACTATTGCTGACGTAATAATTCGCCCTTTGCTATTCTTTTAAAAACTGATATCGAAAGTTGAAAATCAATATTAGGGTGTGAATTTATTCTAGTAGCTACGTTGTATGAAAAAGATCTCTTATAAATTTCCTTTCTGTGTTGTGGAACTCTAAGAAGTTGACCTCTTCGCAAATTAATATTATGAACATCAGCTCTAAAGAAAATTTTATAGTGTAAATAAATTGGCAATTCATATTTTATAATTTTAAAACCAAAACACGACATACGAAGTCTAAAACTGTTATACATATTCAGCCATTTTGAACTCACTAAGTAGGGAGATATGTGATTTCTTCTTTTGACACTATACATTAGTCTCAAACATGAATTTTGAACTTTTTGAACACGATATCGATCACTTGCATCAAGACACGAGAAAAATACTATATTACAATAATTAAATTGTGACAACACAAGAGAGTCGCACAACAGCTTTCTGGTTCCCAAACTGAGATAGTGTCTATTTGAATAAATTAGTTTTAAATTGCTATAAGCAGTGCGAAGCTTTGAAGTAATGTGCTGTTTAAAGCGTTATTTGTTGTCCAATACTACTCCTAAACTTTTGCAGGTATCAGAGAAAGTCAACAGAGTTCCGTTAATTTGTATTTGCATGTTATTCTTTATTTGCACAACCTGACTCTGATTACCAAATGCAATTACGGTTGACTTTCCAGGATTAAGAACCAATAAGTGCTCTGATGCGGTTCTGTAAAACTGGCTTAGGTCTGAGTTTACTAGATTTTGCGCCACTTTAATTTGGTGCACCTCAAACGAAAAATATAGGTGAGTGTCGTCTGCGTAAATCTACAGTGCTGCAAGGACTTACAGAAATTAAAAGTGTAAATGGTAAATAGTAGCGGACCCAAAATGCTTCCCTAAGGTACACCGGTAGATAAAGCTAAAGGGCGCGAATGCTGCCTATAACTGACGACTTCCTGTACACGATCAGATAAATAAAAATTTATTAATATACTGGCGTTATCGCTAAATCCTACAAAATGAAGAATTGAAATGAGAAATTTGTGATTTAACATGTCAAAGGCTTTACTAAAATCAAGAGACACTAAAATACTAACCTTATTCTCATCCGCCGCCCCCAGAACGTCATCCACAATGCAAACCAAAGCACTCTCGCAACTATGATTGGGTCTAAAGCCCGACTGGGTTTCTGGCAGAATATTATGACGATTAAGAAAGGCCCTGATTTGACTTTCCATTACTTTTTCCAATATTTTAGAAAATGTGGGAAGTATACTAATAGAGCGTAATGCCCATACTCGGTGGGATTGCTTATTTTTGGCAATGGAATTACTTCCGCCTGTTTCCAAAAAAATGGAAAGTACGAAGACAATGTACATTCATTCACGATGTGAACAATATATGGTACAATAAATTGGCAGCAAAGAATAATCATGGTCAAATTGATTTTTTTTATTTATCAGCCACAACAGCCCTTGATTTTATTTTTTTAATTACAATTAAATATTTCATTTTCATTAGATAAATTAATTAAATAATTATTATTATAAAAATTTATAATTTCCTGATTTGGGTTATTGTTACCTGCTACGGAATTAATAAAAAAGCTATTTATTTTACCTGGATCAATAAGATTTAAAGGTAATTCACATTTTTTTTCTTGGCTAAATTTAGATTTTTCAGCTCACGCCATTTTTTTTTATACGTACAATTTTCAAATCTAGTTCGTAAATATATTTTTCTTTCAGTTCTTATTGCGAAAGTGGTATAATTCCTAAGTTGCTTATAAGATTCATAATGCACAGGGTTTTTAGTCTGTTTAAATTTTTTTAAAGCTTTGTTCCTCAATTTTTGCATTATCTTAATATTTTCGGTAATCCACGGTGCATAGTTATAATTTTTGGTTTTACTAAAATGTTTTACTGGAGCACGTTTGTTAAAAAGGGCTAAGATAAGACTATTGAAATATTCCAATTTTTCATCAACAGAAACCAGGCGGAAAATGTGATGCCAGTCAAAGCTTTCCAGATCAATTTAAAATTGATGGATATCAATTCTTTTTATTGACCTATAAAAAAAATCAACAGCCGAATTATTAGGGTTCTCCAATTTAAACTTAACAAAGCTCAAAAGATGATCAGCAATCTCCACATCCAAAGTGCCACATTCAATAATGTTTTCCATATTAGTGAAAATTAGGTCAATAAGAGAAGTCGTATACATAGAAATACTGCCTACTGCGTTCTCTAACAACAAGAAGATCGCTAACCAAAACCATTTAGCAACTTATTATCTGGAAAATATCTGCGGACCAACGTAGTAGGTAAAGACTGATAATGTGGGTTTCATGCAGGATATTTATGTGTGAGGATGCAACAATAAAGTTGCGAAACGTCGACAATTTAAAAAAGTTGTTTCTTTACTAGACCTTAACCCCAAATAATACACCACTCTAACATAACAACAAGAGGATCGTTAACGAAAACCATAGAAACCTAATATTTGGGAAATATCTGCGGACCAACGGAGTAGGTAAAGACTGATAATATGGGGTTCATGCAGGATATAGAATCTATATATGTATCCTGAGGATGCACAAAATAAGTTCGAAAACGTCGTCAATTAAAAAAAAAATAAATACATAAAAATGCTTGTTTTTTATTGGATCTTAACCCCAATTAATACACCACTCTAACACATTTTTTTATAACATTCAGCCATATTGGATTTTTACCAAAATATTACCAGATCAGCCCCATATGACCCTCAATTTTTTGTCAAAATTTGAAGTCAATCGGGTAAGTAGTATTTAAGCTATGTCGCGAACTGACAGACAGACGGACCGACGGAATTGATAAAACATGTTTTTTTGGCATCTACGGACGCTTAAACGTGAAGATCTGTAAAACCTGAGAGGGCGATTTTTTCACGATTACAAGAATTTTATTTGGCCGCAATTTTGTTCCGCCATCTTGAATTAGTAACACAGTTTTACTAGTTGAGCCCTATACCACAACTAGTTTTCTGTTTTGTTCCGCCATCTCGGATTCATACCAAAATTTTACCAGTAGCTTCCATAAAATTTTTTTTAACAGTTCACTAGGTGGCCATTTTACCAAAATATTGCCAGATCATGACCATGACTCTTAATATGTTACCAACGGAGTTGATAACATATATTTTCTAGGCATCTAGCGACGCTAAAACATAAAGATGTATAAAAGTGAGAGGGTAACTTTTTCACGATTACAAACATTTTATTTGGCCGCCATTTTGTTCGACCATCTTGAATTAGTACCATTATTTTACTAGTTGATCACTATACCACAATTAGTTATGACACAGAATTCGAAATCATACCATTAAACAGTTTTTTCATGCTGAATTTTTAAATATTTTATTAAGCCGCCATTTTGTTCCGCCATCTTGGATTCTTACCGTTATGTTACCAGTTGATTCCAACATAATACTTAATGTTTTTGCAAAATTTGAGATAAATTGGATGAGTAGTTTTTTAATAATAATTTTTTTAGATTTCACTAAGCGGCCATGTTCTTTCGTCATACTGGATTTTTTTCAAAATGTTACCAGGTCATCCTCATATGACCCTTCATTTTTTACCAAAATTTGAATTCAATCGGGTAAGTAGTCTTTAGCTACGTCGCAGACAGACAGACCGACGGAATTGAGAAAACATGTTTTTCGGCATCTACGGTTCAGTTTTTAGTTTAATTATTTTTTTCTATTTTCTATATTAATGCGTTTTAGATAAAACAACAAAGTAAATTTGCTTAACGCTTTGGATGCTATTCTCTATTGACCTTAAAATATTTACACAAAATTAAACATAAATATTACTAAATTACGACCTAACATTACACACAACACATAATAAATATAAATAGCAATAAACAATAAAATCAATAAACTTCCAAACTATTAATCTTAAAATACAAAAGCAACAATACTAATAATTCTGGTACCTAACAAAAAAGTTTAACATATCAACTTATCTTCTATTTTGGAATTAGAGACCATTATTCGCCAAGCATTCTCCGCAGCGCTTCTCAACACTCCTAAGGGCATAGATGTAATCGCATCACTTTTCCCAAACTACATCTGAAACGGGTTTTTAAAAACGAGCCTGTGATATTCAATCCACGGTGGATTTTTATTAGCCCAATACTAATTATTATAGCGATTGAATATTCTACTGTTAGATATAAGCACTTCATCTGCCCATATTACTTTTCTGAAGAAATTATTTTCTTTCCGGCAATTATTCATATACCATGGGCAAAATTGCCGTCTACGTTCTGCGTCCCCCTGATGTAAAGTTTGAACCTTCCCCTAGCAATACAGACGAAATGCGTGGTTCTTCAATATCTACTTAATTTGCATTGTCGGCTCATGGTTAACTTTTCAGGGGAGTCAATATATATATATATATATATATATATATATATATATATATATATATATATATATATATATATATATATATATATATATATATATATATATATACATACATACATATATACATATATACATACATACATATATATACATACATACATACATATATACAACTAATTTCCTAATTATTATATTTTACACCAGAGTCATCTGAAAAAATCTAGTCACATAAATCGTACATATTTTTACTAAAATAACAATTTATTTTTTTGTTTTAGACTTTACTTGTCTGCCGAATTTTAAACTCCAGCAAAGGTCGACATCTGACCTTAAATTCGAGACATTTCTCAAAGTTCAGCTCACTGGCGGCTTTTAAAGTCTTAACATTCTGTACCACTGTGGCTACCATTATTTAAAACATTAATTTTTTTCAGTTAATTTAAACCACAAAATCAAGAAACAAGTTTTGAAAATAAAATAAATTCTATAAAAATACACAATCGTAACCACAACCTATCACACGATCCCATTAAACGCATCAACTGACAAAAATGTTTAAGTTTGCTCGGCGAGTCGGCGCGGCTGTTGACCCAAAATTTGCCAACGTAAGCCGTATATTATCTGCAAATTCAATCGGGAACACTCGGGAAAAACTCTCCTCCGTTTATAACCACGAGGACATCGCGGGCCGCCATCCTCGTAGTCCAACGAAATGAAACCTTCGGAGATCGCTGTACGAGGCATCGATAGTGCGACTGCCGCGGAATCAACATGGACATTTAACGAGTTTACAGGCTTAGAATAATAGAAGGAATTTCCAAATTTAAAAGAAATTAAAAAAATATAAATTATTTATTATTTTCTGTTTGGAAATATTTATTGGGGGTCATTGACCATATGACCTAATAGAGGAGCCGCCACTGTTAATTTGTTTTGTTGTGGCCTATTTGGTCTCTAATCAGTCCCGAAGATAAAATTGGATTCGCTACAATATATGCGATTGTGTTGAGTTCTTCTATTTCATTATTTTCCTTTATATATGACTTTGGCCTTGGCTCTGAAAGTACGCATGCAACTTAAGATTTTTCTTCAGTCGTTTAAAAATATTGGCATGGGGCTACCGTCTTTCTGGGTACTTTCTAAAATATAGTATCGACATAGCAATAGTGTCTTTACCGTACTCAATACACCACTCTATACCATTGAATTTTTGCACATGGTCGTATGCAATTTTGGCGGATTTTATCAACACCTCCTACAAGACAAGGTCAAGGCGCCGTTTTGCGACGTCATCGCCCGTGGTCATATGAAAACAACGCAGTATTGTTGATTATTGCAATAGTATGTGCTTTTTTCCTCGATTTGTAAATATTTTAATAATTTTTACAATTATTTTTATATAGTTTCGATGTTGTATTGTAGTTTTTCGAAATAAATAGGTACCTACCTAAAGCCGTTTTGACCCAGTGAAACGACAACCAGAAAAATACTCTTATAATAATCCATCCCAAATACGAGTCTAGATAATGTGCATCCCCAGATAACAGAATGTCACTGCATTTCATCATTAGATTGCCTAGCCACTATTTAGTTGAAGTTAATATATTAAGGCCATTTATTTTGAATATATATTAAACTTCCTTTTGACATTTACCTAATCGATTATTTTTTTTGCGACAGTAATTTTTAATCAAAGTATTGGTAATACTGCTAAGTAATTGTTTTTGCTGAGAATATAAGTAAATATGAGTTTAGTCAGGAATGATTTTGGAAAAAAATGTTCAAGAATTTATTCTCATGGTCACTTAGTATTTTCTGGAATAAAATATAAGAGTTCACAACTATTTCAACTACAGAATCTAAAGGATATTGTAGTGCCTCTCTGCTTAGGTTAGTTATGAGATTAAAATTATCATCAACAATACGGTCTTTATCGCATATTAAAGTAATGTGGCTACAATAGCCTCCTAGATAAGTAATCAGATTTTTCAATAAAGGTATTTTTTAATATTTCGTCAATTTTATTAGAACAGTCTTCAACACTGCCCTGTTCACCACATTCAGGTTATTCATAGAATTTCTCTATAGATAAGTCCCCAAATTTACGAAATTTTAGTGTCAGTATTGATTGAATCCGAAGTCTACTCGTAAAATTGTCTAATTGAGATATGGTAATGTCCCCCCGCCAACTATGTGTTCCAAAGCAATTTTCTAAGGGATCAGTTTGCAATTTTCCTAATAAAAATAAAAAATAATTTAAGTTTAATTCATCAAAACAATATTTAACTATTTCTAGAATACCATAAATGGTGTGGTATAGATTTTTTTGAGTTTGACGTATTAATTTTTTTTTAAATTCTTCCGATTTCCAGGTATCTAACCAAGTTAACATTTATTCTAAAAACTCAAGTTTTGGATCCCCTGAAACATTGCTCCTGAAAAATGTCACGGAAACGTATTAGCATTATTTTTAAAAAATCGGCTGTATCTTGGGCATTAGTGATATCTTTTTCAAAATTTTGTAGGCCTTAAATTACAAAAGAATTAAAAATTTTCAATGCAAGTTTTACACTTTGTCTTTCCAAGCTAGATCGATATAGAGCTTTTAAATTCAAAGAATAGCGAAATTTTAGTAACATGTTTTGTTCTAAGTCATACATTTTTTTAAGAGCTGAAAAACAAGCAGTTTTTTTCGCTGCTGCAAAATTCCGGATATATAAGTGTCTGATCAGGTTTTGAGTTTAGCCAATTATTAAAAATGCATTTTAAAAGGTGTACAGAATCAAACAAATAGAATAATGACCTTTTTGGATTGACAGGATGTGGATACACTATATTAAGTTCTTTTTTTGAGGAAAAATTAGACATTGCTTTTCCATTAATTGAATTGTTGTCACTGAGTAAACAAATGACTGCATATCCTGTAGCCTCTAAACGAGTAATTATCGTTTTGACAAAGTAGAAAAGCAATTCATGATTAATTTTTGATATAGAGGCAATGTGACCAACTTCTTTAACATCTGAACATATACTCATGTGCATGTAATCATGAACGCATATGCAGTTGTTGCTAATGATTTATTGTTCACTGATGCCCCAACCACATTTCCACCCTTATAGTCAAGATAAGGATCAATATGAATTTCATCCATTAACAGAGAAACATATTTGTCTTGGTCATTTGAATATTTAAAAATATTTTTAGCATAAGACAAAAATATTCTTTTCTCATCAATATGGGGATTGGTTAAAAATTTATTACACACCCTTGATAGTATCAGAATGGGGTAAAATTATTGGCCAATGACTTCTTAAATATTTGTAGGCATGAGGACTAATTGTATATACAATTGAACAAAATACCATAGTTGTGCATGAATATCGGTATTGTTCTTTTGGCAAAGTTCTTAATTTTACTTGCTCCGAAATAAATCGTAATGCTTCTGCGTTAGCATAGTCTACTTTTAAATTTTTTAGCAATTCTGAAACAAAGTTCAGAACTAGAGTTATTTTTGATAAATCGTTGCTATTTTTTGGGGTTCTCTAATTCAGGATCTCGGCTATAATGGGGGTTATTGTCTTGTTCGGTCTCTAAAGAAAGAACATTCATCGAACAATTAATATTATCAACTAAATTTCGTAACTCGTCCAAACTACTTGACAAAAATGGCATTTTCTGGGTATCAAATTGTACACTTACTGGTTGTCCATATAAATATGTATTTATTTCTAAATCGGTATTTATTTTAAAAGCCCACGTAATTGTAGGCCCAGAAGTATGTTCAATCCTGAAGAAGGTCTTAGAAATTTCCTTCCTTTAAATTAAATGTCTTAAACAAATTACAGAACCCTTCAAAATAATCATAATTTGTGCGCTATTTACGCTTTAACATTCCGCACTTGCTTTTGTCAATACCCTGGTGAAATCGAATTTCGTCTAATTCTCTAAGCTTTTCTTCCCTGCTTTTTCGTTGCGTTATAGTTTTCGTTAAGTATTTTAGACACTTAGGAAATTTAGTTGGTACGCTGTGTTCTTTAAAACTTCTCACCTGTTTTGGAGTCCTGCTGAGATATCTGGCAAATAAAATCTTCTTTTTCAAAATGACACTCACACACTCGGCTGCTATCACTAGGAACAAATCCCTCGCAATGAATAGCACTTTGCCATTTTAATCGGCGTTCTTCAGTTTTTGGAAAACGAAACACTCGCACTGTTGGACCGTTCGGGTAATTACCTTTACAACGTGTAAAACATTTATAAACTTATCAAAATAAGAACGCCACTGAACCGCCATTTTATTTTTCTATCTTCTATCACCAGTAATGAGCGAGATACAGGACCCTATCAAAAGTGACTAATTTTGGAAAGCAACTCAATAACGAGTAAAGTTAGCCATGATCAGTAAGCACGAAAATGTGCAATCGGTTTTCATGTAGCACCTACAGTTTTCTCAGATCCCCCTAAAAGTATGGAAAATGGGCCACCCTGTACATTGTCTCTTAGCCACAAGGATTTACGTCTCTCAAAAAACATTATTTCGTTGAAGAGAAGTATTTTTCCGTTAATATCGAGAATAAACATTATATCCTGAGAAGGAGCTTGGAGAAGAAAATTATTAAGAAGTTTTTTTGTTAATTCGTTTAAGGTTTCCTGTATTAGTAATATAAGACGTGTAATACCGGTAACATAGAGAATAATAACAGATTAGAAACTGATCTTATATATTAGAGGCATCTTCTATACCCACGAACATAGGGTTCGTTTCCTCTAACACAATTATTACATCGAGCTATTAGTAGAATTAAAAACATTTATTTTTATTAATTCGCTTGTTTTTAAAAATGCACTTTTAATTGGATCAAATTTAGGGAATTTAAAGCAAAGGGCAAAATAAAACTCGTTTACAAATTCCTTTGTCTGTAATTTGTATTTCGAAAAAAGTTCAATTTTGACGTATCATAAATCATAATTGCACCAATAGTCATTTCATTAGATGCATTTTAAGCGGAGCAACACATTAATTAGTTAAAAGTACAGAAGTAGGCTATGGAAATAAATGTGCTGTTGACGCAATATTTCATAATAACACGAGTAAACGTTTTGTGCTGCAAAATGCTTGCTAAAAACAAGAAAATTAAAATTGTTCCAATAACGGCGAACACATAACAAATAGAGAGATGATATTTTTAACTGAAGACCTGCTGAAATACGTGTTTCTAATTCGACAGTGAGGCATATTTTGTATTTATAACATTTAATCAAATTCCCTAGCATACTTTCATGAAAACCTGAATTCTCTAGAGACGAACAATCCTGTAACGTTAACTTTCGTCTCTAGAATTTTATTATTCACAAGAAAATATGAGAATAATCTTCAGAACTAGAATAAGGGTCAATGTGAGTAATTGGAAACGAAATTTTAAAATTCGCGTTTTTGGCTGATTAAATATAGATTTTGAAATAGAAAAATTGTCTTAAGTGCAAAATGCATACCATATCTGTGAGGTGAGAGTTTAAACAACATACTTTTATATGAATTACTTATATAATTATAATAATATATTAGTAGTTTTTTCCTTAATATGACTCGTTCTCTTTTAACACAGGATTTTAAAGAAAAAACAGGATTTCGGGGGTAATTGGATACAAGTAACTCCAATTACATCACATGCAATTGAAATAAGGGACTTATTATAGGGGCAAATGGAAACATTTGAGATATTTATTTACTCAAATATAACATTCTGTCGAAAATACGCACTTTGTTTCCAATTACCCCCAGCTTAGCCAGGTGATTTTATAGAAGTAGATAAACATTTTATTAGGAAAAATACAAAATGTTAACTTAACTAAACATCAATAAATTCCTTATAAACCGAAATCTAAATGGTAACATATCATTATATATACTTTGTTCCTAATAATAATGAGACTTAATTGTAATTAAACATACATTAAGCATTCTAAGAAAAGTCAAGAGCTTTCGAAAACTTATAATATATTCGTTCTCCAATTCCAATTATTTGGTCTACAGTAATGAAACTAATATCAGAATCAACCAAATAAAAAACTTTGCGTTCACTATTTAAACATTTTAAGGAAGTCACTTTAATTTTACCATCTTCTGAACCGATATCCTCTATTATACATAAATATCTGTAAGACATAGTCATTCTCGTCCCTCCTTTAAAGGCAACTACCGCAAATATTCCTTTTTTTAACTTGGTCATTTCCACAGGCTCCAGTTCTTCAAACTCTTCTATTCCTTCATCCCATGTACTATCGTCAGTCTCTGCATATGAAAGTATTGCTTCTTTCTTTTATGTTGCATGACCTTTTGACTTTCTTTGTTAATATCTGGTAATTTTCTAACTGGTATTTTTTTTTTCGTTTCCTATAGATTTTTTTTTATTCCTTTCCTCCTCTTTTCTTTGATTCGGTTTAGAACATCTTCTGTCGTTAGGACCTCTCCGTATGCTAATTGTTTTAAGCGTGATATAACATTTTTTACGGTGGGCGCAGATGTTCCAGATGCCACGATGTCTAATTTTATTTTAGGAGGTATTCCAGGCGACGTTCTAAATATATTCATCAGTTCTTGCTTCGTAGGACTGACTAGGTCTTGCGATTTTGAGCTTGAGGCTTTATTACAGGCGTCAGTTATAGTTTGATTGGGTGTTTCCTTAGAAATATTTCTGTGTAGAAGATCAGATGATGATTGAGGTTCATTGTTATTAGTTATTGCATTTATCTGCAAGTCAACATTGTTATTATTAGTGCCATCCTCGGTGCCACCAGTGAGGACTGAAAGTATTTTTTCTCGATAAAACTTAAGCTGTTCGGAATCAAATTCTTTTTCAGGAAATTTGGCAGGATTCACGGGGTATACACCAGTACTCTCAAATCCCGAAATGATATTCCTAGATATCATAGATTCTTCCCAAGTTGCGGAAAGGAATTCGACAAACTTATTTTTTGTTAAACAACCGGTATCTTACCCCATAATTTGTTTTTCGTAGGCAACCAATTTGCGATCTCATGTATACTTCACAGACTTGAAAACACATTTGTCTAATGGTTGAAACCTATCAGTCAAGTGGCTCGGAAGTTTTATTAACTCAGTATTATTATTTATTGCGGCCTCAATAATCATCACGCTTATATGACTACAGTGACCATCAAATAAAAGTAGAGCTTTCTGTTGTGGCTTGTTTTGTTTTACGCGAAGTTGATTTACATGAGGAACAAAACCATATGTGAGCCATTCGTGGAACTGCGGCTCCACCATCAATCCAGTCTTACTAGTAGCAGCGTATAGCGTTCCTGCTAAACCCTTATCCGAAATCGACCTGGCTTGTACAGCCGCTCTCTTAAAAATAATCAAGGGTGGCAGATAGGTACCATCAGCTGCGATGCAAGCAAGAACTGTTGTGTTCTCCCTTCCTGAGCCTCCAGAAACACGATACAGAGCTTCTCCTTTCACTCCAATACCTTTGATACGCGACGGATCACTGTTAAAGCCAGTTTTGTCGGCGTTAAAAACAAATCATGACATACCAGGCAGATTTAGCCTATTTTCTTGACCAGTCTGTTTTAATTTATGATAAAAATCAACAATGATCTCGGGTTTTCTTGCATCTTTGCAAAGTTTTTGAAGGTGAATAACGTAAGGTGTCTCAACATAAATGAGCGGTACCATTCCTCCCCAGGAGGATGATCTGAAAATCTTGTGTTTATGTCATTTGTTTTAATATATTCTCCCACGAATGTTAATAGTTTTGTCTTATCGCAAGGAAAGCCCATTTTTGCTCGCATTTTTAAGCAAGAAACAATGTGATTTTCAACATTCATTGCATTTGTCTACCCTTTATCCTATTATAAATAACCAATACTGGAATACGGTAAAATTCTGCAACCGCCCTCGAGGTTTTTTTAAAGTATAGGCTGGTGGGTCTCGCTTTTTTGGCATATTTTATCCGATAGGTAGGAGGTATAGATCTAGAAAAGAAGGAAGAAATCAGCCCGTTCTCATTTACTCCAAGCAGGTGTTTTCATTTACCCCCTTATTAGTTTAGTTAGGAGTAATTGGAAACACTGCCCAAAAAACCGACATACGTTAAATAACCTCAAAATGAATATTTGCAGATGGATAAAGAACTTATAAATAGTGTGTCATAAAAGGGATATCAAACTTACCTAAAGTATGTTGCCAAAATTTTCGGTATTTTAAACATTATCAAAACGCAACAGGCAGGATTAAAAACATAACAAAATTCATAAAGCAATAGCTTGCAAACAAACAACTCTGGCGTCAAGAATGTCAAGAATCCGCCGCGTAGTAAAGCGTTGCTCCCAAATGTACTTTAAGTTATTTATTCTTGCTGTTTCCAATTACCCACATTGACTATATAGTGTTCGGAAAACGCCTCCAAAAATTTGGAAGCAACAGGGTGTTCCAATAATAGAAGACGTCGCGAGCGCCGGCTGTAGCTCGAGAACCGTTAATTTATAGGTAAATCGTCCAAGGGAAATTGCTTCAAATTAGTTTCAAGTTCAAAAGTTGACCGCTAGGAGGAGTAACAACAACATAAAAGTGTAAATGACAATTTTCTCTTAAATTTCCATAATAAAGGTACAGTGACTCACATCTTAAATGATGCAGTCAGTATTAAATAAAAGTAACTAATCTTAATGGCTGAATATTTATTCAAATAAAATTTAATTGTGAATTTTATTTGATATGAAGTATCTAAAGACATAAATTTGTTTTTTGCTTTGAATCTTCGATAATTAGAAAACAAGACATATTTAACTAAATTACATGCGATTATAAAGTCACAGCTTATTTGATGCAGAAAGGGCAGATCGGGTCAAACCGCATAAATTTAAAAGTAATCTAGTAGGCGTTGTACCAACATTTTATTTCAATTGTTTTACGTACAGTTTGACGTTTGAAAGTGGTCTTTAATCAGTAAAAACGTATTTTTTTGAAAATGGGTCGTCGAACTACGATTTCTGAACGAAATTTAGTAATTACTCACTACAGAAATGGCTACAGTCAACGAGACATAGCCAAAATGACAAATAAGTGTCCCTCAACTGTCCAGCACATTATTGAACGTTACCGGGATGAAGACCGTGTTGAGAATAAGTCAAGATTACCTCCAAATAAGATCTTTAATGAACGCGAGGAGAGATGGATTGTACGAGAAGTCACAATAAATCCTAAAAAAAGTGCTCCAAAGTTGTGTGCTGAGGTGGAAAGACAATTCGGAAAAAGGTGCAATCCTGAAACAATCCGAAGAATCTTACGAAAAAATAATTTGAATGGCCGAACAGCTAGAAATAAACCTTTTATCAGTCAAAGGAATAGGCGCGTTCGCTTGGAGTTGGCCAGGGACCATATTAATAAGGATTTGGACTTCTGGAAACAAGTAATATTTGCCGATGAGACAAAAATAAACCAATTCGGGTCTGATGGAAAAATTTCAGTCTGGAGAAAACCTAATGAAGAACTAAAACTAAAAAATATGAAAGCTACAGTGAAGCACGGTGGAGGTGGGGTGATGTTATGGGTGTGCATGTCGTCTGCAGGTGTAGGTGATTTGCATTTTATAGAAGGAAATATGAATCAATTTATGTATTTGGATATATTAAGACAACATCTAGCAGCATCTGCTCGAAAATTGGGTCTTATTGACAATTATCGGTTTTATCAAGATAATGATCCTAAGCATACCTCTTATCGAGTTCGAAATTGGTTACTTTATAATTGTCCAAACGTTATCAAAACACCTGCCCAGTCGCCAGATTTGAACGTCATAGAGAATTTGTGGTTAATTTTGAAAAAGAAAGTCAATAGTGCCCCAATAGCAAACAAAAATGAATTAAGAATTAAGATTAACGAAGCTTGAAACGCAATTTCACCAGAGTACACTACAAAGTTGGTGGAGTCAATGCCTGGACGTCTACAGGCTGTAATTGAAAATCAGGGAGGACCAACAAAATATTAGCAATCCCTATTTTGATGGTTTAGTTGTTTTTCTTAGGATATTTTTTATGTTTTGACTTTTGCATCATTTAAGCTGTGACATTAAAATCGCGCCTAGTTAAGTTAAATAATTCTTGTTACCTAAGTACAAAAAAATCAAAACCAAAAATGATTTTATTTGTCTTTGGAAGTTTCATAATAAATAAATTTTCCCATATAATTTTGTTTTAATAGATATTCCGCCAATAAAATAAATTAGTTTTATTTAATATCAAGTGCATCATTTAAGCTGTGACTCACTGTATGTTGAAAATATAAGCATTGTATTATTCACTTATATTAAGCTCCTTTTTGCTTGTGATCCTTTTTGTCTATTTTCAAAATAAAATGGTGGGGAAGGTCAAACATTTTCACTCACAAATGTAGATATCTCTGTTTTGGATGAACCGATTTTATTCTACTTGGTGTTTTTTTGCTGTACTCGTGTAGCCATAAACTGTACCGTAGTGACTTTATTAGTGGTCACTAGATGGCGTTGTTTCATATCAAATGGTACGCTATGACTTTTATATCACAATTTATTTGGTAGTTATGAAGAAAATTCCTATATTCCAAGTAACTATCCTGCATAAATGTAAAGAACAAAACCTAACAAAAGAACAAAACAAAAAATACTAAAACTCAGTCATAATCACATAAGCTTCGCGATAAAATAGCTAAAGCCCGGGAGATGCAGGGCAGGGCTCGGTTTGGGCAGCAACAAAAACAAATGACGAAATGAACTAACTAACAATAAACTAAGAAATCATGATTCTTGGGATTAGACAGGGTCAAATTGGAATTTCTATCCGACGTTTCGCCTTGGATTGCACGAGGCATCTTCAGGGATCTTTACTCCACGAGATCTGAACATTGAATGAGCTCGAAGATATTCAGGCGGGCTTTTATACCCGACTTGTGGTCGCCGAACCGTGACCCTGTGTTAAGATCGGTTTCCACGTATGCTGTAGACCGTAACCCGTCTCTCTATTGAAATTTTTTGTATGTTTAAATATTTCAATAGATTCTCTAACTTTTCGTTTATAAAAATATTTACCTTGGCGGTCCAACATACGTACAATCTTCAATACACATAAGAAGATTGGACAATGCTTGCGATCCCCGAAAGATCTTATACCTTTTTAAACAGGAGTATATAAAATTCCTTGCTCCTGTGGAGAAGTGTATGTGGGAGAAACAGGACGCTCAATATCAACTAGACTTAAGAGACATGAACGATGTATTAAAAAGAAACAAATTGTTCAATCTGCTGTAGCTGAACACCAGCATAATACTGGCCATTTCATAAACGTAAAGGAAACCAAGGTTCTAGCATCGGTTCCAGGTTTTTATAAACGAAAAGTTACTCTATTGAAATATTTAAACATAAAAAAAAATTCAATAGAGACACGGGTTACGGTCTACATCATACGTGGAAACCGATCTTAACACAGGGTCACGGTTCGGTGACCACAAGTCGGGTATAAAAGCCCGCCTGAATCTCTTCGAGCTCATTCAGTGTTCAGATCTCGTAGAGTAAAGATCCCTGAAGATGCCTCGTGCAATCGAAGGCAGTAATTCCAATTTGACACGGTCTAATCCCAAGAACCATGATTTCTTAATTGACCAAAGCCATGAAAGCTTCCGGTCTATGTTAACAATAAACTAACAACAAATATATTTAAAATTACTTAAGGTAAAGAGATTTAATATATGCGACTCTACCTACTACAGGAAACGATATGGTGGACCGTAATACGAATGCCATACAAAGTATCTCTATAGCAGAAGTGGAGGCTGCAGTCCAATCGACATATGAAAGATTGCAACTTTGTATTGACAATGACGGCCTGTATTTTGAGCATTTGCGAAAGTAGTTTTCAGTCATTTTAAATATACTTGTTGGTTCATTCCGTCGTTTTTCTTTTATTGTTTCACTGAAACAAGGTTTAATCTTTTTGCCGAAACTGAGTCCTGCCCTGCCTCGTCCTAGCTTTAGCTATTTTATTGCAAAGCTTATGTGATTATGAGAATGAGTTTTAGTATTTTTTTGTTCCTTTATTAAGTTTTGTTCTTTATAGTTATGCAAGATTACTAAAGTTTCTATTGGAGCCTCGTTTTTTTTCCAGTTTCCTGGTTTTCCTAAAAATTTAAAATTAATTGAAATGAGAGATGCAAATAATTTTCACTTTGTCATTCTCATTTTTTCTTCTCTACAAAACGGCAAAATTAATTCTCCAATCCGATGTTTCAGATTCGAGAGAACATCATTAACTTTCTTAATTTAAATGCGGATCTGTATTTTTTATTTCACTATTCAATGCCTTTCATAACTACCAAAAAAACTGTGATTTCGTACCATTTGATTTTATTTATTATTAGCATTATTTGGGGAATTCTGAAACAACGCCATCTACTGACCACTAACAATTACGGTAAAGTTTATAGTTCTACGAGTAGAGCAAACAAAGCCATTTTTTTTTCGACAACAAGCTGAATAAAATCGTTTCATCAAAAACAGATATATATATATCTACATTTGAAACTAAAAATATTTGACCTTCCACCACCACTTTATTTTTGAAAATAGACAAAAATGGTCTGAAGCAAAAATGTGCGTAATTGGTTAACTAATGATTATATTCTCAACATACCTCACTTATATAAATTTAAAAGAAAATTGGCATTTACACCTTTGTGTTGCTGTTACTCCCCTAGCAGCTAACTTTCGAATCTGAAAATAATTTACGATGATTTCTCTTGGCCGATTTACCTATAAATATTTTTTTCCTTAAGTTCTGTCCTTAAAGGGTTCCTGAGCTACAGCCGACGTCCTTTATTATTGGACCACCCTGTGTATCCATTACATCAAAAACCCAATCCAAATAATTATTGTCTAACACCGGCTAAATGAGAAGAAGAAACTAGCTATTTTTATACTACAATAAAATTCACCACCCAAAACAAACTGCAACCCTGTCTCCTCTCATAAGTATCCATCCTAAAATATTTTGTTCTTAGAATCGCATTCTGCAGCAGAACAATAAATACAAGTAAGTTGACCTTCACTTTACTTGTACAAGGAAATTTCTTCCTTGAAAACTGCGCTCAAACCAAACATATTCCTTGCTCCTTGCCCCTCGCTCCCGTTAATTGAGCATAGTTTACTCTTTAACATAAATATAAAAAACATTTCGATTATCGGTATTTATGTAGACCCAACATATTCTACTGTAATATGCCGTACATTTATTAACATTCTTTTCTGGCTATAACTTTACTACTGTCACATACCCGACCTAATAGTGTGTCACATATGTGCACAGATAAGGTTGTAGATGCAGATGTGTAAAACGAGCTTGGAAAGGAAAATTCGGGGCTACATGTAAAAATTAGTTCTTACCTGCGCACTGGGCCATACGATAGTTTGTTAGTAAAAACAATGGCCGCTGCTAAAGGGTTCTTCACGTACACAAAAGACGAAGCTCAATACAATGAATATAAGCTTGAAGAAATAATCTCAGAAAAAAGAAAAAACTTATTTAGAACAGAAAGTACGATTTTTGCAGTCTTGAGAGGTATTTAATATTCCCAAAAAAAAAATGGAAAACTAAGAGAAAGTAATCCTCAATAAAAAATATTTCTAAGGTGTTATTTGCGGTGGATCATGGGTTTTTTTGAGAATTTCGAGAAACGTGTAAAAAGTAAAATGAATAAATTTAATGATTATTTATCATATATATACCTTGCTGCCAATGCAACAATATATTGTCTCGCACCCTGTATAGAAAAAAAGTCATCCGGACAAAGTGAATAAATAAATAATAGTAAAAGAACTATCAAACACGTAAGACCTTAAAATATTAGAAAATTTCCCAATAAAACTAGAAGTCAGAACTTATCGTAGCGGTCTATCACGGATACAATTGATTCAAGACAGTTATGCGCCTGGTAAAGTAACCAACACTTTATTGATTCCAGCTTCAAGAAAAAAGCCAGCAGGACTATTTTTTATATTTACATGTATATACATAATTGCTCTATCAGCAGTATTTTGTTAGATATGGACAAAAACGAATTATTGCAATTTTTTTTTACTTGCAGAGAGTTTAACGATGTAAACTTCGGGTAGCTCAAAAGGACTCTTCTAATTATTTTGCTAAGTCTTGATCTTCCAGTGAACGGACTATTTTAACACTGTTCTTTTTAGTCGCTTGGTCAAATATTGATGAGAGGTTCGAGACAGATACAGCAAAATGCGTAATCTAATATTTCTTTACTTTAGAGAAGTTATTTGATGGGTCTTAAATAGCATCTCCTACCCAAGCATCAAGCTGACCATGTGTCTGGTATACGCTGTTTTGACATGCAATCGAATCAAGTCGCTATAATCTTACTACCAGAACGGAGCACTTCCTGGTGAAATTTGAGACTGGTCTAAATGATACAGTTAGCAGCTCCAATACCAGAATAAATGAATTAATCACCCGTTGATCTTATTCTGTAGAGAACTGAAACCGACACAGAAATGAACCATAGGGCTCCTATGATTACAAACATGCCGATAAAAGTAAGGTCTAGAATCTAAAACTGGATCGTAAGTATAGCTTTAAAAGCCTAAAGACGCATAGGTAACTAAGAAGATAAAGAACAACCGACATAATATCCTAGGAATATGCGAATCACGCTCGAATAGCCAGGTATTAGGTGAACTTCTTCTACCTTCTATCCTCCGGGCAATAATCAAATAAATGAGAAATAAGAAAATGGAGAAGGTCTCTTGCTAAATAAAACAATGAAGAAATGTCTTTGAGACTGAAAATGGATAAAAAACGAATTTTTGCAGTGTTCTGCAATTTTTTTTTGCATTTGCAGGCAGTCTAACAATGGAAACTTTACCTAGTTCAAAATTTTTTTTGCTGAGTTTTCATCCTCCAGCGAATGAACTGTTTTAACATTTTTTTTTAATCGCTTGGTTAAATGGTGTTGAAAGGTTCAGGCCCCTCCGAACTGAATTTTGGGCTACGCGCCTGAGACAGGCTTAGCTTGAGACGGACCTCCAGAGTGCTTTTTCCGATAAAACTACTTTAAGGAATCTTTGGTAGTAGGTAGGAGCTAGGGAATATGATTTGTTAGCGGAGAACGTTTCGCGATTGAGATACTTTGTGGAGGCTCCGCAATAACAGTGGTTGTACTGAGCAAATTGAAGTTATCGAATTTCGGGTCGCCTTTTATAATGCAATTTCTACTTGCTAGCAAAATTCAACGGACAGTGACCACATTTTTGGGTTTGTTAATAGTCTCGAAATCATACACTTGGAAACGCCTTAGTCTGGAGAGTATTTGTCAGTATTATTATTATTATTATTATTATTATAGATAGACAGAACAAAACCCGAAATCTATTATTTCTTTACTTTAGAGAAGAAATCTAACAAATAACTAGTAAATCTACATGTGAGAATCATGTTCAAACACGCCAGATATTGCGACACATTGCACTCATTGCAGTATGCGCTAAACAGAGCAGGCACCTGAAACTGTAATCGTAATTATTTCATTATATGCAGAAGTTTATTTTGAATGACTAAGTTTTTAATGTATTGAAACGTCTTCCATCAATTTTCTTTTAATATGCCACCTAGGGACGATTCCACTGGTTCTACTACAATCTCATTTAAAAATCTGCAAGTTAAATTTGTATCTTCGACAATTACAACTTTTTTTATATTATTAACTTAAAAATACACAAAATAAAGTTGGTGGAGTGATACTGCCGAATAGAAAAGAAAATCAGCCGACATAATATATTCTAGTACAGTTTTTGTTTTTAGTAGAACTAGGTATTTATGAATTTTGTATTTACCCCAACAAGCTGTGTTTTAAGTGTTTTTTAAATTAAAACTTTGATATTGTTCTTATTTTACGTCTTTAATTTATTTTATTTAACTCCAGTCAAGATGTATAAATGAAATTCAGGTTTCTCGTAGTTTTTATAAACAAACTCAAAAAAGAAGACTCCGTAGATATACTTATCAAGAAGTATTTGCCAAGCCAAAATAAAACTTTAGCTATTGATTTTTGAAAAATTTTTTTTAGTTCCTGTAAAATCATGTTTTGGTTCGATACGTCCTTCTGATAGAAAACCCTGGATATTATCAGGATACAATTGCTAATGCTTTTAAAAAAAGTCTGTTATAAATAGAACACCTGTTTCAACTTGTACTATGGTGAAAACGTGCAGGTAAAGAACAAAAACACGATCACATCAAAAATAAAATAAATAATTATATTCATCAGCTCTAAGATCTGCACACAAGTTATTTTAATATCATATGTATTTATAAATGGTTGTTCTTAATTGCCCCCCTCCACTTTTGTTTTTTGAACCAGTCAAGATAAAAAAACTTCACACACTTCAATAACAGACTAAAAATTACAAGATGACGGTTGAGCACCATTTTGAAAAAAAAATAAACGCAAGGGGAGCTGGGTAGCACATCTTTTGAACGCTCCTTTTAATGCAAAACATGGGGAGATTAATATTATCCATTTCAAAATGTCGGCCATTCATAAACGTTACAAACAAAAAACTGACAAAACTTAAGTATTTAAGCCTTAAACGTTATTGTTAATGGAAATCATAAGAGTATATAGGCTAAGTAAAGCCGTGCAGATGGATGTAAATTTCGTTAATAAATAAAATGCAGAAATTGCTGTTCCGGTTTTCATTTTACCTGAAGCCCTTGGACTAAAAAACACATAAACTGCGGCTAAACCCAAACATTGTACACTTATAAAAGGTGGTGATCTTAGAGACTAGTATCATCTTGCGTTAGATTAGTATGCGTTTTTATGTGTGAAAAGAGTGTTTTATTTTGCTTAATGATATTTTCACTTCAGTTGAGTTACCAAGTACCTGATAATAAAACCTCCCGAACCATAGTCAAGCAAGGAATTACCTACATTAGAGGAAATTTATTTTTTATTTTTACAAGATTTACGGGAAACCCCATTTTTTTACAGTAAAGTGTAAAACTAAATAAATACATCAAGAATAGGATAAACTAAACTAAATAAAGTTAAATTTGAACAAACAAATATCAGATTATTTGAAATCACATCTATATCATACTGTAAGTTGTTTCCTATAACCAGACAGTGCGGAATTAAAGATATCAACACTAGAATTTGAATTAAATAGTCGAAGAGTTCTATCTATAGCTGAGTAAATACCATAGTTTGTAGAGTGGAAAGGGATGCTGAACAAATCTATATGACGTAAATGTCTACTAAACACATTCGGATTTATTATTATAGGATAACAGTTGAAGACAATTTAACAGACCATCAATTTAAAAACAAAGCATATCAAACACTAAACGGCTATCTTTTAAAAAAGTCAGGTTAAGCATACTAATCATTGTTGTTTTGTGATAATTAACCATCTTGATGTTAAACTTATATGCGGCAAATCCTGAAAACTCGTTCTGGACTCTCTCCAATATAAAACGGAGAACAAACCACAGGTGCATAATCTACAAGTGAGCAATAAATTTGTTTAATAGTATTGGCAGAGAAATTTGAGAAATTTTGCGAAACAAAACACCAAATTTGTAATCCTTTCAGACTCACTTTAGAAATACTCAACAAATGTTAGCCACTTATCAAATCAGACACCAAGATGTTTAGTGCTATATAATAAAGTAACACAAGTCCATGTTAGTCAAGCTATAGACGATAGGAAATCTTGACTTCGAAAAAAACTTATAAAATTACCTGTAATTATGTTAAAAAAACAAATGATTATCTCGTGTCGACTGCCAGTATTTAGATCACCCTGGAGTTCCACCGTATCCATCTCCTGTCTAACCACTTTGTAAATTTTCAAGTCATTGCAAATATTAGTCCCTGTGAATGACGCCGATTATGAGTTATATAATTCACAAAGAGACTGAACAAAAGAGCAGTACAGCGTGACCCCTGTGAAATGCCTGAAGTAACGTTAAAAATTCTGAATGTATTTCCGTTAATCCTTACAGTCTGAGTTATCTTTTTAAAAATCTCTCCAACCACATTCTGATTTTCCCTCTCCAAGGCCTGCAACAAGTCAATGTCTTATGTGGCCAAATGTTCAACTATAGAATTGCCCTTACAAAACACAACTTTAGCCTATATAATCCTTACACTTTGCACGCAGTTCGTGGGCCTCCAAATGGTGTACCTTTTTTAGTTGCAAGGTGATATTTAAAACTAAAACATTATGTAAACGGAAAAGTACAATACCTAGCCATTCTCTCGTAAAAATATTTCAATTGGCACCAAAAGATGAATAAAATACCTATGTTTTTTAGGTATTCAGGAATTTGTACTTTTCATTATTTAGTTTAGCCGGTTTTGAAATAGACAATATTAGTTTATTCATAATATATTATACTCCCATTTCCATTTAATGTTTTTTTTCTAAATGCTGCCCAGCCGCCTTAACATTATCAATCATGATAATGTATGTATATATATATATATATATATATATATATAAATATATATATATATATATATATATATATATATATATATATATATATATATATATATATATATATATATATATATATATATATATATATATATATATATATATATATATATATATATATATATATATATATATATATATATATATATATATATATATATATATATATATTGATTTTTACTCCTTCACGGATGGAAAAATACAATGTGTTTTCATTCCGGGTGTACATCCGTTCACTACTGTCGTTCTGAAAAGAACAGTTTTGCTGACGTTTCGCCAAAATCACATTTGGCATTTTCGAAGCTTTCTTTCTCGCGTCCGAATAGAGACTCAGACAGTCTCTATATATAATATATATATATATATATATATATATATATATATATATATATATATATATATATATATATATATATATATATATATATATATATATATATATATATATATATATATATATATATATATATATATATATATATATATATATATATATATATATATATATATATATATATATATATATATATATATATATATATATATATATATATATATATATATATATATATATATATATATATATATATATATATATATATATATATATATATATATATATATATATATATATATATATATATATATATATATATATATATATATATATATATATATATATATATATATATATATATATATATATATATATATATATATATATATATATATATATATATATATATATATATATATATATATATATATATATATATATATATATATATATATATATGTATATATATATATATATATATATATATATATATATATATATATATATATATATATATATATATATATATAAATATTCAGAAAAGGATTACTTACCCTTCTATTGAAGAAGCAAAATTTTAATATTTGATGGGTTCAAACACTATATGAGAACGACATTTAAGAACAATATAAAATTAAATCTACAATAAATGTAAACCTAGTAATAAAATAGATTAATCCTCTTTATCACAAAAGAAAATTTGTTCGGCCGAATATACCTATTGTTTGGAACCTTCGCCTAAAAAACTGTCCTGAAAAACATTATAGTCTCTATATAAATATATGTCGAGCACTTCGAGGGAAAGACTTAACGATAGGTACCTGTAAATTACTTTTTTACCAGATTAGAAAATAAAAAATAGATATTCTAATGGGGTAGTGGTACGTCTCAAATACACAGGGTATTTGAGACGAAGTATCAAGCTTATCTTCAATCTGGTGTACCCTGTTTTCACAGACGATCGAAGCAAGGCGGTATAACTTTGCTACCAGAATGGAGCAAATACTTTAGCTTAGTGGTGAAATTTGAGGCTGGTCTAAATGCTAGCAGCTCCAATAACAGAATCGGGCTCAATGGACCAATCACCCGTTGGTCTTAAATCTCTTGAGTACTGAAACCAACACAGAAATAAACCTGACAGCTCCTATGATGACAAACATTCACATTGATAACTACGGATATAAAAAACTTATTTTCTAGGATTATGTGAAACACGTTCGAATAGCATTGGTGAACATACTACTATATCGGCAAACTTCTTCTATTTTCCGGCAGATAACCAAATGGGAAACAAGAAAATGGGGTATGTCTCTTGATGTCTTTGAGACTGGAAACCCGTTAGCGACAGCACTGACATCTATCCTAAGCAGCATACGGAAATCTGACTCATATGGAGAATGGGAGACTTTAACGCCAAGGTGTGGGTAGATAAAAGAAACGTGGAGAGCATCATCGGGGCGTACACGGTATTAGAACAAGGAACAACAACTGCGAAAGACTGGCAGAACTACGGACTGATTATTGTAGGCACATTATACCAATATCCAGACCATGATTGAAAGAAAGTGGAAACCCTACGCAAAAAAAAACAGCTCAGCAAGCACAAATGCCCGCAGAAACTGGGGACTTAAGGACAGGATGCTTCACCCATCGTTGGAAACAACATAAACCCAAGAAGCTTCCTCAGAATAATGAAATGAATCTCTCATCATCAATCTCGCAAAGAGGAGTGAAGTAAATGTCTGTTCAAGCTAGCGTTGTGTAAAAAAACTGAAAAATAGGAGAAACATTTCCATTTACCAATTGTTACCAAAGAGGGCTGCGTTCTGTCCCCACTTTTTTTTAGCATTGTCCTGAAAAATGTTAGTGTCAAGGAAACAGACATTCGATAGACTTCCCATCTCGAAGAGCTTGATTACCTTACCACGATGCCGCCTGCCTTATCTCAGATAGCCTAAAGAGAAAACCACACATCAAGAGTAGAACTAAAGAGCAACGTCAAAAAATCAAAGTTCTCCGAATACTGTCAAATAAAACCAAACGCCTACAATTAGAGGCAGACCACATTGAGACCGTAGAAGAATGTAGATACCAGGAGACAGTACATGACAAACAAGGGGGACGGAACTGAATGTACGCAGCAGAATTTTGGAACCTCGGCGAACATTTGGCCAGTTGTACCTAATTTGGAAGTCTAATTACTAGAGCCAACTGGTGATAATGCTAAAGTCGTCGTCAATAAAAGTTTATTTTCTGAAAAATTGTTATTAAAGAACGTTTTAACCATATTTTTCGGAGATCATTACAGCATCCAAAATTAGATTTAACATGCCCCTTCCTTCCTTATTAGGAATAAGCAAGTAAATAGGGTAAAAACACATTACCAAGTCAAAAAATTACTACAGACTAACTATCTGATTTGACGAAGATTTAGCAAATATAATATGGAGTATATTAAATTTAAACGTGGATTTTAAAGTTTTAAAATGAAGAAAAAAACACAGCCATAAAAGAATTGACTGTATTTTAAAAAGAATTTGATTATTAAAAACACACAGAAAAAAAATTAAAATCTGAAATTGAACTGTGGCAAAGATGATTTACTCTCAATACTATTCATTTAATGAGGAATTCCATATTATTAGATAATTATGAAAATTTTAATAATACTGACTGAATAAATGGTTAAGAGCCCGTATGGATGAAGACTGGTTATGCGGTCTGCTACATGCAAGTCCACAAACTTACATTAATATACATAATGTTATCAATGGATTTGCTAACGCTAAACTGCGGATAACTAACTTTCTTAGTTAAACAATTTACCTTGTGTGACTAAAATTCCCTCACTTAATTTTTTAATTATATTATATTGTATATTAGATTTCCTCTTTTTGATAATGTCTATATAATTAGGGGTTATAATTTAAGTGTAGATAACTTTTAAATATGTATAAAAAAATCGTTTTTACCAGTCTTTAAAGTCCGGACTTAAATTCAACTAGATATTATAAAATGGTGAATTCGATTAACTAAAATTTAGACATGATTCTTTAATCTCTGCAGTCATTTAAAATTAGCCCTTCAATAATCAAAAGTAAAATCCTTTGGTCATATACTCCGCAGAATAAACGGTAACATCGTAAAAAATAAGCCTAGACTGAAACCCACATGGATAACGTGGACGAGGGAGACTAAAATTAACATGGAGGAGGCGGAGGCACAGAAATTGAACAAATCTTGGGCGATGTAGCAAACGGCACAAATCCTAGTCAACTCGTTTGCTTCTGTAAGGGTTCTGTTCCGACTGAGGAATTTAGGGAAACGAAGATGACTAGAAACTAGCGCTGATAACAGTTTCAAAGCAGCTGAAACACACTGATATTAATTTTCTGATCAAGCTAAAGTTTTTATAAAGATATTTTACAGAAGAGATTTAAGATTATTTTAATAATTTACAGATAAGCTAAGTTTATCCGTCCAGCAATGGACAAACTATTAGCAGCGAAGATATAAATAATGGATACTCCAACCTTAACTAGAATATACTTTATAAAAAAAACTCTGTTCTATAAAACATTTTTTCCTAGCATACAGTATTTAGTATTTTAATGGATGACTACTGTAGATTTAACAATAATATTCTATATACATATATTTTTGACACAAAAGTTACTATGGCATTTTTGAGGCTCTTTAAAACTATATATCTATTCATTGTTTGTGTAACAAACATTCTCCATTTTGGAATATATGAATTGTCACACACATACGACAAACGTAACTCAAGGCAAATATCTCTGATTATATTTTCTATAACAATCTATAACAATACTTAGAAGAATTAAAAATATTGCTCATTACAAATTTTTTTGTGGTCTTTCGAAAACGTATTATGAGAAAAACAATTGAAGAGTTTTGATAAATATAAGAAGAAAAATGTCTAATTTTAAAGGAGCACGTTCTCCCTATTTTACCTTTCAATCCTGCACATTATTCTGGCTGGGGACTCTCGAGCAGAGCTTTCTCTAATCGGCAGCGAGTCCGCAAAGGCCATGTCTTGTTATTGCGCAAACAACGGATTACTTTTGAATCCGCGGAAGACTTGCCTTTTGGAGTTTCCTGTTAGGGGGATGAGTGATGCATCTCTGTATGTCAGATTGCGTAACGCCTCTATATCAATTATTGACAGTGAAAGGTTTGTGCATTGTATATTTTTGATTCTTTATTCTATTTTGAGGCACCTCTCCTGAAGCAAATACAATCTTCATTGTACAAAAGCGCATTATCGTAGCATGTTGAGATTGCATAATCGGCAATCGTGAAGGGAATACTTTACCAGCCTTAGGTTTCGGAGAGCGCCATTCCTCATCTATCTCTCTTTGGTTTTATTTGTTAAAAAACACACTCAAATTTTTTCAACCAATAGGTTTTTAAGAAAGGAAAGGGAAACCAGTACAACTACGTTTTTCGAAAATGGGCCACGATATAACGTAGTTAAGGCTTCCAGGACAATAAATAGCATTAACAAATATAAATGCCAGGTAATCTCACATATTAAGGAATGTTCCCTCTATTCTTTCTTTTGACTGTTCTCTTAAGTACTCTAAAACTGTGTAACTATTGTATTATTTGCTTAGTAAATATTATTGACGACGCCTTGCTACTGTATGTGAATTTATGGCAGAAGAAATAAATAAATGAAATTAAGAGGGGGTAAAGATGGAAACTATTCTGAAACTTCTTACTAAAATCGTATCTACTGATATCGCACAGACAGGAACAATCGAAAAACAACAAGGTTTCATACTCCGCCAAACAGCAGAAA
The DNA here is from genome assembly GCA_030620095.1 of Kuschelorhynchus macadamiae. Classification (NCBI taxonomy): domain Eukaryota; kingdom Metazoa; phylum Arthropoda; class Insecta; order Coleoptera; family Curculionidae; genus Kuschelorhynchus; species Kuschelorhynchus macadamiae. The sequence goes on along the minus strand of JAUTXW010002734.1, from coordinate 41,698 downwards.
ATTCAATCGAGTGCAATAAACCTATGCGTATGTGGTGTTATGGATATCACACAAGCCCTTGATAGATTAAGACTTCAAACTTATTGAAATTATAAAGCAACGATTAACTATAAAAGCTTCAACTATAAAAACCTTATGAAAAATAACAAGATGGTGACAAAAGTAGGTAGCGAAATAACAAAAGAAGTACCAGGTGGCAAACGAAATTATACGGGAAAATATCCTTGGCTCAACTGAATTTAATCTAGTCGTAAACGAACTGATTAGACGTTAAAATGTGGTAGAGGCTATTGAGTGAACAACGATGCTGTAAAAATACTTTTGTCTTCTGGCGTGCCATAATTACATCATTTTGATTGTCATTTTTAGTGTTATAATGACATATTTTTTCAAACTGAGTATTCTAATGAATTCATTATAGTTCTAGGGCCATAATGAGTATTTTTTAACAAAATTTGCACATTTGATTCAACTGAGGCCAGAAGATCAATCACCACGTTACTCGGAAACAATTATTATATGATACGCCGTTGTATTAACCTCGACTGATCCTTCGTCAAATAACGTTCGCGGCTAGTCTCATAATGAATATTTTAAGCCGAAAATGTAGTCATATCAGAAGACGAAAACGATGAAATGAAAAATGAACTCCAAACTGTCAAAAAATACTCATCTGTCCAGAAGACTCTTACAATCTCCAAGGAGTCAAAACGATGCAAATTACTCAAACAATCAAAAAGTAACCAAAGTCATAAAGTTCAAAATAAACAATAAAAGACAAATAATGCCATATGTAGGAGAAAGAAGATAAAAAACCTCTATAACCCAAAAGAACGCTAAAAACAAGAGAAATCAAAATACTGTGATCAATCTCAGACCATTCCAGTAGCATAGCTACTGCCCCGCTAGCCCAACAACGAGGGGGGGAGGCTCGTGCTAGGAGAGTGCCCGGCGATAATGTGTAATGGAGCTAAGGAGAACTATGGATCCCTTTTTTTTTAGTTATTACTTATTTTCCCCACCCTGTTCAAATCGAGATTAACGAAAACTATGAATAACCTTTTTTTTTCGTCATCAGTCATTTTCTGTGGGTGAGTGCATATAAAGGGTTCTTTAGTCAGAATTGCGGGGAGGGCCGAAAACGCCACTGGATGAAACACGATACGCGACACCTTAAAAATTAATAATTTAGACATTTTGGAAGCTGTAAGTATATCTAAACTATCTGACTGATTGTACACTGGGAAACTAAAATCTTAACATTTTTAATTTTTAAATGTGAATATTCCGAACACAGCTCATATTCGGTAATTAGAAATTCTAAAAATTGCAGTGCTCTATTAAAAATAAGATTCCCTGTCGTATTTTTTTATGTTCAATTGTTTTATTCATAATATGTTTCAAAAATTCACAAAGATCCTCAATGAAATCAGCTCTACTTTCCTATTTCTAAAAATAATAGAGATATTAGCATTTTTTTAATATTGGACTACCACGTACTTATTTAGATTAGAGTTAGATTTTTAGATTACCTATTTACCAACAAAATATAAATTTCCACATAAATGTTTAAAAATAACGCATTCAGGTGTCCATTTTGAAAATATCTACTTTCACATTTCCAAAGATAAACAAGGTGCCACACTTTTCATGGAGCCACCCTGATATTTAAAAATCACCTTAATCAATCATTTGAAAATAAAGGTAGCCCATTAGTGTCCTCAAAGCAAACTAGTTTATTATGAAAATTTTACATTTGTTACAGGGGTGCCTTATTCAGAATTTTAGTAAATGGAATGTGATATTGAGCTGTAATATTTTGTTATTATTTCTAAATAAAAATCTATAATCTGGACCAAACAAATAACTATTTTGAATAACAGCTACCGTAATATAATACATTTACTCTAATTTGGTAAAATTTGTCAACAGTTCTTTAGATATGAAGATAGCTCCATAAAGGATAAGATGAACCTATGTAGATGAATATATTTAATAAATTTAAGCAATTTTCAAATAAACACCCTGCATAAACATAATAATATAATTCAGATATAAATTACGGATTACTATACATTAATATATTGATCATGACCAGTTTTAACCACAAGAAAAAATACTTTTTTAAAAATTTTCTAAATCACTTTGTTACAGTTACAGTTATTTATGTGTACCTATATAGCAAAAAAAACCTTACAATTTAGTCCCTTATTATTAAAATTTGCTTTTTTAATTTGTTTATAAAAATAAATAGTATTATAATGAAACAATCACTAATTACACTGAAAAACGATTTCGGTCTAACTTCTTGAATTTTTTATGTGATAGTCCCCTTAACTTATTTTCGGAAAAAAATAAGAGGTTCGATAGGGCAATTTTCGTACTAGGGCGAAATAAAAAAGGCAATTTTTGATACCGGGAGCCAGGAAATATGACAAACATTTTACTGTTAACACACAGTACAAAATATTAATTTCTAAATGATAAAAATCAATCTATAGAGTGCTTGGGTAAAAATAGTATTCATATTTTTAGCTTCATATGCAGTGTTGATTATCTGCGAGACTATTTTTGTAATTTTATAACTACACCTAGGCCCGAAAATCCTGCGGCTCTCGTTATCCATATTAAAAAAAATCAATTTTCAATCAGTGTTAATTATATGAGCAACTAGGATATATATGAAGAATTTAAATTTATTTTTGAAAAAACAACTGAGCATCATATAAAAAAAGATATATAATAAAACTATGAAAATGTTTTATAATTTAAATTACCTACAGTTTATTAAATTTTTAGAATCTGCAAAAAAAACTAGGCAAATTTTATATAACATATTTTATGTAAAAATATAATCGTTTTCGAGATATATAAGGCAATTTTCTTAACTTTAAATCCGCGTTAGGAAGGAAAAGTACATACCTAATAGATACAAATGAAAACCATGTTCCTATCTTGTTGTTATATAGCTCTCCAAAGATTACAAAATATATAACATATTAATGAATAAATAAAAAAATACATATTCGCATTTAGATAAATATTTCAAGACTTACTTGAAATATTTATCTAAATATTAATTTGAAAAGTATTATTTTTATAATATATTTTTTTCTTTTCTTTTGGAGATATTATAAAGATATTTGGAGATATTATAAAAAAGTTTCTATTAGGTATGCGATTTTTGATATGTTTGAAGTTAAAAAAAACTGAATATTTTACCTTAAATATCCCGAAAATTCTTATATTTTTTAGTTTTTTTCTGTAGTTTTCAAAAATTTCATAAAATATAGGTAATTAGGGTAGAGCATGGAGGTTATGGACAGTGGGACGAAATGAACAATTTAAAATTTCCAGCTTAATAACATAAGCCGCTGTCGGGCAAACCAGTTCAACATTGCTTCCCTAATCAGTATTAGTATTTGTCTTGAGGTGAAGCAGATATATCAATGCATTAGGTTGGAAGAAAAATGTTTAGATTTTTAAAGCGTTCCACGTTATATTTTGCTAAAGTTTCGTGAAATATCTTTCAGTTAGAATTTAATTACAACATCTAAGGATAAATGTAAGATAAGCCTTTATTATTTAACACTTATTACTTAAAAATTTTTATCGAAGTACTTCATTTTAGATATTAACGTCTTTGTGGAAGGGTTTTGGACAGCTGTTATAATATAGTTATTATTTTTATAATCTCAGGTTTCTTTATATTTCTGTCTTCTTACAACGGTGAATGAACCAATTTTACTCTCCCCTGTATCATCCTAATACTAATTAAAATTAAACTATATTGTACAACACTAGCATTATTGATAATATAAGGGATTGTCTAATAGTACACTGTATTAACTAAGTAATGCCGTTCATTTGATGAGAAGATTCCTATCATTAAAATAGCAAAATAAAAATTATTTTAACAGAGCTTCGCAAATCTTTTGATTCATTTTTTTATTTTTTAACAAAATCAATTATTTTTACAACTATTTATAGCTTTGAAAATATTAATTTAAAATTTTCATTTATTTTTGGCCAAACATAGGAACGTCGAACCTTTTTAAGAATAAAATAAAGGTTATGCTCAGAGTTCCACCACCGTTAAAATTGAAAAAATCAGAACTGCACGAAAATATGCTTTGTATAATTTTCGTAAAATTTCATTTTGAACCTACTCGAAAAAATTAAAAAGAAGAACATAAGTATAAGAACAAATATTTTGCATCACCCTGCACCCTGTATGGCAAAAACAAATTATTGACAGACTCCTGTTAAAATACCTTTATTTTGTTATTAAGAGAAGATTTTTCTCCAGAAAAGCCACAAAAAATCGTAAATAAAAGCTAACTAAAGTTTTTCATGTTAGTTATAGACATGTAAGGAGATATTTAAGGTCAAACACTGAAAAAAAATAATTTTTTCGATTTTTCAATCTAAATATCTCCTTAACTACAACTAAAATGAGAAAACTTTACTTAGCTTTTATTTACGATTTTGGCGTAAATCTTTAAAATTGACGTCACAAAAATTTTATTTTTTTTTAAATTTTCGTTTTTGAAATCCGTTTTTTGTACATTTTGTACACCATCTTTATCCAACCCAAAGCTTAATACAAAACAATTTTTTCTCCAAGCACCAACTTTTATCAAGAAGAACATTTTCTGAGAAATGAATAATAAAAAAGTTTCCCATTTGTTGCATACTTCTTTGGACACATTGTATATTGTGCTTATATCATTCTACTAGTACTGACGTTCACATCGTTTTAGAAAAGCTTAAAATGCTGTTACTCAAGTTTCCAAAGCATGTCCCTATAATTCTTGGGCGAGACCCATGACTTGCAGTGGCATAGATCATGACAGGTTAAAGACATTTTACTTCTCTAAATTGCTAAACCTAGAGGTAAAATAACGAGTCAAGAGAACCCTGCAAGTAATCTAAGGGGAATAAGGGTGTCTTGACCTGTTACTTTGCCTTCCCCCACCCACAACATTAGACCTTTGGAGATATTAAAAAATAAACACAAACTTGGTTGGGATAAATTACCTCTGAGAATCTTTACTGTTCTGCTTGATGGTAAAGACTGCCCTTGCTGAGGCTATTAACTCCTCATTTTGTTCAGGTTTGTTTTCATGTTTTTATATCCAAGAGAAGACTGGCAAGATGCATGAAATTATAGACCAATATCTCTTCTCCCAGTACTTTCAAAAATTGCGAAAAAGCTGATAATGAATAGAATATTATCATTCCTAAAAAGACACTATCATCAGTGTTTTGTGATTTTTCCAAGGCTCTTGATTAATAATCATTGTAAAGCAGAAAATGCTGCAGAAACTGAATATACATACTTGTCAGTCCGTTGCCAGAGTGTGAGGAGGGGTGGTAGCATTTGTTCTCAGTGCCATACTGTTTTCACTTTATATTAATGAATTGCCAATAATCAATTTCAAGAGATCTTTCTACATATTTCCTCCGGAATTATCCGTTACGACCTTGATGAAATAACAAATGTTGTATCTTTAACATTTCTGAGACAAATATAATACATTTCCGTTTTAACCTCGGAGACCTCACATTTCATGACCAGCTGTTTGATAATGTACTGTACTGAATGTACTTATGACAAAGTTTTTGGGCCATACATTGAGGATCATGTTGGACTTATTTCCAGAAAGGTGTTCTAGGTGCTATGCCCTACGAATCATTTCTATCAAGCTAAATCAGGGTATTGCAAGGAATGTCTATTTTGCTATCGGAAGTAATTTCTGATATGGAATTTTTTTTTTGGGGCTCCTGTTATCAATTACTTTGTAGTTCACTATTTATTATACAGAAAAGAGCTATCAGGTATTTATGTCAACTAACTTGCTTCATGAGATTCAAAAATAAAGTAAGAAGTATATTGATTGTAAAGACCTATATATTAATACTGTGGATGAAAGTTCATGACTGACAGTTTGTGATTATTTTACATTTCAATATTCAATACTTGACTTGTTAATTATATTGTTTGACAACAAATATTTTATTTTCATCCTTTTATTTGTTTCGTTTTCTTTTGTGTATTATACATTTAATGTATTTTAGTTGTCAATTAATAGTCATTCTGTAATAAGAGACTGAGAAGACTGGGTAGGTATTTTAAGTTATTACTCTGCTAATGAGATTGCAAGATCTTCAGACAATAAAATGTATTTGAGTTTAAGTTGGAAATAAGAGAAAACAGTGGTGTAACCAGCTTTTAGGAGCGGGGGGCAAGCATAATAAGGGCGCCAGAAAGAATAATGTTAAATTAATTTTTGGAAATACAAAATAATGCTTAGTAAAAACAAGCAACAATAAAAAACAAAACCTCATCACTCTGTTTTGGGACCTTTTTACAAACACGTCGCTTTCCTCGCCCATAAGATTTACTGAAAACAAAGCATCCCTCACAGAAGAGGGCGGGAAGGGTGGAGGGCCCCTCTAGCTATGCCACTGAGAAGAAAGCAAATCAATAGATCCAATAATTTGTGACAGGAGGACAAAAATAGGAGGGCAAAAAATCAACAATCTGTATGAACTTAAAATACGCATAATATTTTTACTAGATACTCAATTGACTGATTCATATTATTTAGAAACTAATATTTTATATATTTTGTTAACAAAGAAGCAACCCTTTTACATTTGTAATATATCTCAGTACATCAAAATAGCTCGTTTGTTCCGCCATAGCTCGAAAACTACCTAATCGACCACCTCATTTTTTTTTCGCAAAAATGACTTACAGATTCAATGTAATTGGTGTTTGATCCTTTCATAAAAAAAGAGCAACAGATTTTGTTTTAATGTAAAAATATTAAAATATATATTGAGTATTAATGTATACAACAATAAAATGACAAGAAACCACATATAATTTGCATAGGTATATAAACCACTATCAAAGCACACTTCAATTCTAACAAAACAAAACACTAATACAAGGAAAATTTATTATTACAATATAGAGATTCACGCAGACAGATTAAAAATATCGCCATTTTAATTTTGCGAACATATGCAAGTAGAAATAAGAAAAACACAGACCAACAATTCATGGTAGTCAGATTATTCAGGTTTTTTGTCCTGTTATAAGGGGTTTTGAGAAAATGACTTTATTTGAACATTAGGAAACTGACATTACTCCCAACAGACCATATTTCTGGCAAATATTTAACCATAATAAAAACCTTATAACAGTTCTTTTTAACTTACACAATAGTTCTTATTAATTTATTTTTAAAACATCAGTAATATCAGTATTTTGATTGCAGTCTTTAAACATATTTGAGAGTATTAGAAATTTTGTAGTGTAGCAAAACAACATGCTGTGTAAAAAATATGAGAAACACTATTAAAATGTAAAATTGTATATATGTATATTCAGGTACAGGGTTTATGCGGTTTACCTTAAAATTACACAAGTATCACTATATATATGCCTAAAGTTACCAGATCTTAGATCAAACATTAATATTTAACAAACTACAGTGAGGTTCACAAAAGAGCTCAGGCTATTCAAAAAAAGCAAATATTGAAGGTATGAAAATGAATCAATTTTTTTAAATCTGTTACTCAAATTTCAAATCCGTAGTTCTAGAGCAAACAATATATACCACACTTCATGACTGGATCACAGATTTAAAATTTACCATACAAGTGCAACGGAAACCACAATGTTACCGAGTGGCCGAGTTTATAATAAAGAAATGTAAGTACTGCTTTAGATGCATGAGGCTGATATATTTCACCTCTCACCATTTCCGAAAAGATTTTAAAAATCTGACATTCTCTAATTTTAAGTAAAAAGTTTGCAATTGCATCAAAAACTTAAGATTCAGTATATATTCCTCACAAAAATAAAAGGCAAACCGCATATACCGTACAACTAAATTCTAAAAATAAATAAAGACCAAAAAAAATCACAGATAGAATAAAAAATATCATCTACGAGTGCGAGTCGCCCGCGCTGACCCCTATCAGAGGATACAGATAGTTCAGTATCGCGTAGTAGTGGGCGTATGCGGCCATGGCAACGAATAGATGCCAAATGGCATGCGCGAAGGGGATAACGCCATCGCATTTGAAAAACACAACTCCTAATACATACAGAATGCCTCCCAGAGTAAGCTCCATCATACCTAGGAAGTAATGCTGAAAAAAGTAGTTAGTTGCTTTAATTTATCTCTTTTTATTTATATTTATTAGCCTTATTTACAATATTTTGCATTTATATAAATATACAATATTAAAAAATTAGAGATTGCCTATTTAATTCATAGAAGATATAAAAAAAACTTGTTTCTAACATCTCATTAAATGTGCTACTTCTAAATCAGGATGTTAAGAACACTTTGATAAGATTTGGAAGACAGAATTCAAACAAATAATTGTCACTTAAAAATGTGTAGCTCTTATGCTATTCATGAATTTTGTAGTGAGAAACCAAATCAATAAATAGTCCTCCCTAATGGATGTGGTTGAGTGAGTCTCACATAAAGATGTTTCACTGTCTTTCTTATAATTGCCATTTTTCTAATTTTTATTTACTTTAGACTTTTTGTCCAAATCCCCTAATAGGAAGTCAGCCAACAGACAATAATTGTTGGATTACATAGGTGAAATGACTTCAATGTTGATCCTAGATCCAAGCACACCAGCAAAAACATCACTTACTCAGAGCAAAAGGTTAGAACTATGGGTTTGATCCAACACCCCCTGGGATGAAATGTATGCTATACTTAGTTCTTGATAAAATTTGGACAGAATTTATTATTAAAGAACCAAACTCCAATGCTAGTCTGCAATTTAGTACAATAACTTTATGAAATTCTGATGAAAAATATATTTCCTAAAAGGTAGTGTTATTAAAAAAGAGTTGGTTGAACCTGTATATACAATTAGGTGTGAAAGCCAGTTTTGTAAAACAAAATTAGAAGGTGTTATTTTCAAATATAACGCACTGTCATCTTTCAGGAATATATTATAACGCTAAGGGCATGCATTTGTCAATAAAATTGCAGTTTTTTTTAACAAACGTGGGTGACTTATGAAGAAAGGCCTTGGAAATATCCAAGCAGAAGAAGTAAGTATTAAATACGGTCTTAAAACCATAAAAAAATACTTTGTGAAACATTCAGCTGGCAAAGTATCAAACTACCTCTCAGTAAATAAACAATAAGATTCAAAATGACCATAAACCTGCAGTTTAAGAATGACTTTAATAATAGTAATAATTCTCCACACACCCAAAATAATTCAAATTGTTTCATTGCACCACTCTTCCTTCAACAATTTTTGTTAACCAAATATTTGTTGCAAAGCCAAGGTAAGAATATATAGCCACAGCGGTAATTTTCAGACTATATTCATATATTTACAGAATACTTTACACGAAACATTCTCTAAACTAAATCCACATTTGAACTTATCTGAGTGAAACACCCAGAACTTATTTATTCATATTTTAAAAAACATACCTCCGAAAGTATTGGAAGCACAGGACAAATTCCCATAATCAAATAAAAAATAATCTCCAGTCTTTTGTACTTCTCATGGAAGATTTGCTGGTACAAAATGCCCATGACAGCCATTAGCCAAATGACCCACCGCATGTGGGAAGACAACCCTTCTTGTGGTAACTGTTCAATGGTGAGCCAAGGAAAGTAAGACCCAGCTATAAAGATGTAGATCATCCCTCTGTCACATCGATGAAGCACATCCTTGAGAGTTCTAAAAAAAATAAGAATGTGTCAATATTTCTCTATTCTATAATTTTTATTTAATTATTGTGAGAGAGAAATAGCTCATAATTATAGACACTGTCTTCAATATTGCCAGGTTCTCAAAGATAATGGAAAGCAAAATTAAATGTATTTTTTTAAATTATACTTGTTGTTAATAGGACTTCAGCAAACTCATCTACACCAGCATTGCTACAATTGAAAGTCAAAGCCAAAGTAGTTTTATTGTCATTTGTGAGTAAAAAATTTATATAACCTAGACTATGGCTATCCTACTATGGGCATTAAAATAGAGTCAATATTCACAATATTTTAAATTTTGAAATAAATTTAAAAAATATAAAATATAGTCTGCAAATACAGAAAAGAGCTAGTTCAAAATATCAAAGTAAAATTCTATTAAGGTATAATATGTTTTTTTAATTAGAAGATTTTTAGTTTTTTTTTCAATACACCTTTTTAATGCCAATATTTGTTACACTGAAGAGTAGTGGTTAAATATCTTTTTGCCACTGTAGAAAGATTACTTTTTAATGTATTCAGACTCAGGAATAGGCAAACTTAGTATATAAGAATGAGACATGTTATAATGATTTGACACAAACAATTCATTATTATTATATTTTAATTTTTTTTATTATATTTTTTACAGACTAGGCAGACTCTAAACTAAATAAACAGCACAAAGTTGAAATTGAGTGTTTAACAAATAATGGACAACAAGAATTGCAGCCTTTTACACCAGACATATGTTATTCTTTTCTTGTATAACAAAAAAAACCTATTAAACAAATAGTTAGAACATGGGCCCCAAAAGAAGATGCCATATTGAAGGTGAGCCTGGATCAAAGGAAAGTATGAACTGTGAGCTACAGATGAATCTAGGTTCTTAGAGATAATCCATAGTGCATAACAACTAGAAGAAATTTTATTGCATAAATTGTTGATATGAGTTTCAAACTTTAACTCTTTATATACGGACAAACTGACTGGGTCATCATGCACACATATATTCTCAATATTTCACTTAAAATTAATAGTCTTGGATACATAGAAAGACAAAAAGTTAGCATCATTTATTTTAACCAAATCATCATTTATATTCTTTGTAAGACCTTCCAAGCGCATACCATAGCAAAGAATTGAAGTCTCATCTGCAAGATGTTAAAGATGATATGATTTTAAGAATCCAATAAAATGGGGATCCTGATGATTTAGACGTGATCTTACTGTATTCAAAAAAAGAAGATATTTCACATTATTAAGATAATGAGATTTGATTATAAAAACTTGTAATCACACATATAAGAAGCAGCTGAAAACTTCTAATCACACATATAAGAAGCAGCTAGTTTAAAAAACAGGTTCAAAATTCACTTGTCAGAAAAAATTCAGTTTCTTTTGGTTCATGTGAAAATATGAAAATAAGTGGAGTTACTTAAGTTTCTATACTTGGTCCAACAATATTTTTACTATACAAAACTCCAGCAGATAACACCGCTTTGTTGGTTAAACCAAGAGTAAGGGAGTAAGTCATCTGAACATATAAAATATTAGACAAGGAGCAGTATGTATGACAGTTTTATTTGATTAACTGTAAAATTATAAATAAACTTTCTTGTAGAAAATATAATTTTGCAGATTTTTAGCAATTATTTAACCTATGACCCATAAACAGATAAACTTACCTGTGATTTTGGCAATAAAATGAATCTTGAAATTAATGCTAATACAAAAATTTGTTATACCTACATGAACCAACCAAGGCAAAAATGATAAACTCACCTCTGATTTCGGCAGTAAAAAACACAGTGAAATGAAGTAGACACAGAAAAAAGAGATATCAGGGTCAGCCCATAAACAAGGGCAGATATTGTTTGGGCACTACTTTGAGATCTTTTGTACAGTTCGAGTGTCCCCAAAATGCTAGGGAAAATCCACATAGCGTGAGTGATGATGTTGGCAATGTGTTCTATATAGGCTGGCTGGTACTGTTCTTGGGGAGGAGCTCGTTCGTTCATCCATTTTACACTAAAAATAGTTAAAACTTCAATTATCACTAAACAGCTATGGTCGTATGCTAATTATTAAGATCCTATAGCTTAAAGCTATACTTAGTTTAATTATACCCAGTATTTTATACATAATTATTTTTTTATATACAATCATAACATGATTCCCATTTAGAAAAGTCTACGGTTTTTTTCTTGTAAGTACAAACCTCTTAAATCTTTCCAATCGTAAAATTTTATTTTCAAAGCAGTTCTCTATAGAAGCACTATTATTGATCATACCTAAAAACAAAACAACAAATCTAATATATTCTTATTTTGCCGTAATATTAAGATTTAAATAAATTATCTGCTTATTTCTAAATCAAATATAAAAAAATGTACTAACCAGATGAACGAACAAAACAAACCCGCCCTTAAACTTCCCAAAAACAACCCTTGAATTTTAAAATACTTATTGACAAACAGCAAACAGCTGATTGTCAATGGCAGTATATAATTATCATGTGTAGGCAATCTAATATACAAATGGCGGACGAATTAAACAGACAATTAATTTTATTTATTTTCTTACCCGTTATGTAAATTGTAGAATATGTTTAATGAATGTTGATAAGAAGTTACTTCTATATTTCTTCAAATACGTAAATAAGTAAATGGGGTATTTAGTTGTTCACACCTCACCAACACTTTAAATCCTTTGGGGTTTTGTTGTAATTTTTAATTATTGCTGTTTCCGAGCGTGCATTTCTTTAAACTTAAAAAAATCGCACGGGGCACGCGCTTATATATTTGCGATTATTTTTGTATTCTTAAAACACTTTAACCACAGTTTAAGAATATATAGACTCTGCTTTAACATTTAATTATAAATTAGTCTAAAAACGGTTGACCCCTGTTATCGTCTATAGGAAAAAAAACAATGGTATATTTGAAATAAAAACTGAGATTAAATTATCGTTATATGTACAATGGTTGCGAATGTTAAATGTTATTTAAAGCAGCTACTGGATGCATCGATACAACGGTAAAAATATATTAAAATTACAGTGGATATAGAATGATTTGGTGTGCAATGTGCAATTATAAAATAATAACAATAGTCCAAAGGGTAAGCTACAAAAATTAATTATTATATTCGTTTTGAGTTCCTGTTTTAATCGTAGTTGAGTCTGAAATAAATTTTGATTAAAATGTTGATTCTCTTCACAGACGTATTATAAATAAATAGATAAAACGATATCTAACTTTTTTGCCCACGTAAATTTAATGAAAAAAACAGGGGGAGTACATTTCTAATAAAAACATATTTGAGCAGCGCTGTTTACTTTATAATATGTGGAAGCACTGACCTATACTTTTCTTTTTTGAAGTTTTGGTAAACAGATCTTTCTATCAAAAGACAAAGTAATGTTTAATTTCCATAATACAGTATTTAGTACATTCATTTTTATGTTCTATAGTTATATTACTTGACGATATGACGATTTAATTTTAGTGAAAATTTTGAAAAGTTTTAAGCACCTTTCGTCTTCTTTCAACTCTTTTTAACGGTTTTTTGAAGAAATGTCTTCAAACAGCGTTTCAGCATGTTAATGAAATATAAGAGAGCAATCAGAATCCTGTGAACTTAAGAGACCGGAAAATTAAGAGTGCGCTGTGTCCGCTAGTAATGCGTTACCAAAAGGTTTTAAGCAGATTTTCATATCTTCGTAAGTAGTATCATTACAGTCTGGCAACTGAATGAACCTGGATAGAAAGAATGCGGGTAAAAAACTTCCTTCCGTTTTTCTATATAACTGGTCCGCTCAAAATATATATTTTTACTGCATCACGAATTCAAATAAAAATAGTAAAAATATATTGATCGGTATCGATAGTATATCAGGGAATTTTTCCCAAACTCCGGCCCGTTCAATACGCAGTCATTGTCAGAGAGAGATAGCCGTGGTCGGCGCGGATGGCGTGGAAAAGACGAAGATAAAAGATCGTGATTCGAGGCTTGGTTTGAATTATGAACGGGCCGGGGTCTGATGTCCAATTTTCTGATCAGTGGTGTCACCGAAATAAGAAAAATTAATTACTAATTAATATTTATAATACCGACTTAAGTTTTATTTGTGTATGTGGGTATTGCCTGTTTTTATTTGCTTGTGTGTATAATTAGTAATAATCATAGCCATTTGGAGAACTTGGGAAAATACTTGCAATAATGTGGAACTTGTAGAACTTGTGGTTGAAGACTTTTTTCACAAAGATATGGAAGAGCACACACAAAAGCTGATAAAAAAATTAAATATTTCCGCCCATTTCCAGAAATTGTTTGAAATATTTTATGGGGGGAGAAGTTTTTTCGCCGTTCCAATTGACGTTAAATAAAAAAACTTCTTGTTAAACTTTGTTTTTATTAATAAGGATTAATTAGTTGTTTTGTTAATTTTACTTGTTAGTTAATTATTTCCGATTGTTTAGTTATTTTATATTGAATGATAGACTCGACTCGCTTCTTGGTGCATTTCTTTAGTTTTAATTAATGAATATAGTGAGTGAATATATACATGCAAATTTCATACCTATTTAAATCTTAATACGTATCTTTATTTGGTGACATATTTCTAGATTTTAATTATTTCTTGAAGCTTATATATTTCTTACAATAATTAAATTTTCTTTACCCAACAAGAAAACCCGTTTGTCTCTCAAAAAGCATTTTGATGATTTTCATTAGGCAAACAATAAACAAGTTTTATTTAAAACTAAAAACTGCGCCTACACTCAGAAAGCTTCTCCTTAAATTGCAAGAAACAATGGATTTCCCTTATAGTCGCGAAACATTAAGGATGTTGTTGAAGGCCAATGGCTTTTTTTGTGTAAGTGACAAAATAAAGGAAAGATTCTGTTGGAGAGACCCGAAATTTTACATTAGCGCTATAAATATACAAGGGCAATTCGAAATTATAGAGAGGAGGGTCGTAACATAGTTTACATTGATGAGACATAGGTCGATAATGATTTAACTTTTGGGAAATGTTGGCAAAGCAATGACGCATTTGGAATAGTAAGCAATATTAGGGCAAGTGGTGAGTGTTTGGAATTGATTATATTTAATTTATTTATGATGTGATAACGATCATAATAATTTATTACTTGTGTTTATGTACTGGGTGTTTTAATTAAAATTAAAAAAGTTTTAATAAAAATGGCTCTCGTCGAAACCATGAAAAGTATTTTCCGTTTCTATTATACCCCTAGCGGCAATTCTTTGAATTTGAAAATATTTCCCAATGATTTGTCGTGGCCGCTTTCACCAAGAAAATACAAAAAATTATCGCTACAGAACGTAACAGCAAAGGAAATAATTTCCTTTCTGTGATATCGCCGATGGCCATTATTGTTGGAACACCCTGTACAAAGTGGTAAAAGATTTCTAACAAAATTTATATATATTTTCAATAAATTTCAAATACGTGAGAACTCGATAATATAACAAAAATAATTTATTTGAAATGGAATACCATGTATACTTTTTAATTTCAAAGACATCGCTTTCTCTTTCCTCTAAATATACCCGGTGATATATTTAACTTTGAAGATGACTGAGTGAATCGACAAAAACCTTGTCATAAATTTCAATGTGCTAGAGAGAGATTTGATTTTTACACCAATCAATAGAGCAAAAAAATAGTCGTTTTTGCCAAAAATACTAACCAGAATCCGAGTGCGCTATCATACACAAGATAGTTCATAGTAATATTCTTTTATGTTTTCCACTCACGACTAGGTATTAACTTAAGTTATAAACAATTTAATGCAAAAAAATCCTATTTTTTTCGTTTTTGGCTTTTAAAATCGAAACTAATAAAGTAATCTTGATGGTATAACGACATGAATAGTAGAGAATGAACTTACAAATAATATAATGTCATCGCCGACTTGATTGGATCATTAGAACAGGAGAAAAAGCTGACAAATCTGAAAAATTAGGCTTTTTCCAAAAATGCATGTCCTTATTTTTTGAAGATGTGGTGGAAGCCTTTGATGAAATAATAGTCATTGTTAAGTACTTTATGCACACCAAAACCAGGCTCTGTGGAACTAATAGTTTTTGAACAATTGCGCTTTGAACCAAAATTTTACGGGCTCATTCCTGTGTAACACTCGAATTTTGTGCCGAATTTTAGATACATTAGTTAATTACATTTTTAGCAATATACTTTTTAGCATTTCACTAGGCCACCATTTTGTTCCGCCGTATTGGAATTTTACCAAAATATTATCAGGTTACTGTCATGCAATCCTTAATTTTTGACAAACATTTGAACTCAATATGGCAAGTAGATTTTTAGCTAAGCCGCAAATTAACAAAAAGACAAACAGACAGACAGATCAAAAGAAACTCTATTTTTTTGGGACCTAGAGACGCTAGAATACGAAGATACGTAAAATATTGATTTTTTTCCATGTTTATAAATGTTGTAGTTGACCGCCATTTTGTTTTGCTCTCTTGAAATCGTACCAAAATTTTACAAGTTCATCTCTATACAACAATTATTTCTAGAGCAAAATTTGAAATCAATCTATAAAATGGTCTTTTCGGGCCGAATTGTTAAATTATTTATTAAGCCGCCATTTTGTTTCGCCATCTTAAATTCAAACCAACATTTACCAGCTAATTTCCACATAATCTTAGTATTTCTTAGTAATAATATTTCACTAGACCGCCATTTTGTTTCGCGTTAATGGATTTTCACCAAAATGTTACCATTTTATCCTCTTATGATCCATGGTTTTTGACCAAATTTTAAAGATAGTGGATAAATAGTTTTTGAGCTATGCCGTATACAGATAGACAGACCGACAGACACAGCGATGGAAATGGGAGAACATGTTTTCCGAGGTCTAGAGACCCAAAAATGTAAGAATCTGCAAAAATCTCGGTGGGTGATTTTTTCATGATTACAATCTTCCCTTTTACGAGGGAAGTCCAAAAGTAATATTTATTGATATTATCATTACTAGTATTATCATTATTATTATTAGTATTATTGTCATCAATATTAATAAAATTATTAATAAAATAACTTCGCACGCCTATGACACGGGAAGATTTTTGACGAGATTCTCCCCTGCCCCTTCAGGCGTTGATAAGGTTCATTCGCTTGTCACACTGTATATCCTAGGTATATCAGATATACTAAACACTGAACACAGAATTCGGAAATGCAAACATATGCAGATAATTAGTTAGCTAGTAGATAGTTTAAAAAATATATGTATGGTTTTCCCAACAATTTTTTGAAACCTTAAACTTTACTATTTTAACAGTTAAAGCAATATAATTTTATCCTAATAAACTATATAATATTGGATAAAAAATGTAATATTAATCATTATAACATTCCATTACAATATTTTGTAATGTTTTTATGTTGTACTTTGCCGAATGCAAACGTCTTGAGCTTTGAGGTCAACAAAGTATAAAATATCTAAGGGTTTGTTTATTTATTGAACCCCGCTAAAAATAAATTGTGTAAAATAAGTAGGAAAACTATTTTTATCCAGACTTCATCTGGGTGCTTTAAAAAAAAAAGAGGTAGAAAGGTATAGGAAATATCACGGAAAATGGTCCTAACTGAATGACTCCAATAAAACAATGAACAAGGGATCGAACTTTAAATATAATGTATCTAATGCAGATTTGAGGTTCTAAAGAAAACAAGTAATGATATGTTTATATTAATTTAATCAGTTTGACATGTAGAAAACAGTCTTCTACCTTTAAACCTGTCTCTCAAAAACTGACTTAAAATCAGAAGTGTCTGGGTAGACCATTCTATTTTGGCTTCGAAGCTTCCGCATTCCCACACGAATCAATGGCTTTAATGATGATTTACAGCCCGAACGGGGATTAGAACACACATTATTTGCAATACAACTAGGGCACCCTACCACTAAGCCATCAGGCTCCGCACCGAAAATTTAAATTGATTTATTTATATTGCGTCGAATGACTTACCTTAAGCAATAGGGAATTCGGTAGCTCCGAAGTCAAAATAAAAGGGTCTACCTAAATGTTTCTCACGAGATCATCGAGCTAATAACCAAATTTTGCTCGTCAACCCGTAGTCGTTATCTCACTTGTGGTGTAGCGGAGAATGAAGCTGAAAGCAAAAAAGGGGCAACCGACTCCATAATTTGAAAAAAAGGATGAAGAACAATAAACCGATTGAAAAGCGTGAGAGGCGAAGATTTTTCTGTCAATTGACGAGTCTTTCGCACATACCATGTATGTGGTCTTTAGTTTCCCTTTCTTCTGAGCCTGCGCGATGTGCAGTGGTTCCACTGACCTAAAAACTAACTGGATAAATACAGCGGCCACGCGGTGTGGCGAATTACGACGACAAAAATGCAAACAAAATAAGCCAGTGAGCGATGGTGGAGCATGCGCAGTAGATGCATTTTGAACTTAGCCAATGAGCAGCACTGACCTCTAAATTAACCAGAGGTGAGGAGTGAACAGGGATGTACCCTAAAATTTAGATTTTCAATAAATCGTCGCGTGGACGTATCGTCGACATACACCTATTGGAAGAATGTTTATATGCATAGGTAATATTAACTAATGTCAATTAAATATGTGCTCCTTTTAATAATTAAGTTCTTATTTTACTGCTCCTAACAGTCCAAACGTGGAGGCCAATTTTAATGTGCAAGGTGACACGTATTGCTAGTATTGTCGCTAATTTAAGAAAAGTATACATAAAAAACTACAATAAACTGGACTAGTATGGGCAACAACAAAAACACCCGGAAGTTTTAGAAATTAAAAATAAATTCGCAACATTGAAATTCACTCAAATGTTTTGAGCAATAAAATGAGAAATGATTATTAAGATGTTAAAATTTTTAACTGACGTAAACTCTGTTTTTTTTTTAAATGCCTGACATGTGCCAGGTTTCGTGTTGAAATATTGGCAATATTGATATTGATGTCAAGTGAGTAAAGCATATAAACCAATTTTGTTCCCTTTTCGGCATGAATAATTTGACAGTTGACTGAGTACTACCATAGATAAAGCATTGGTGACTTTGATATAACAAGTAGTACGAAGTCTGATTGCCACACGTGTGTATTGAGTTCAATTCCTAGCGGCGGGTGTTTTTTTTTGTTGCTAACACAAACAAAATTGATTGATAAAAAACTGATTGCGTTTAGCTTAGCCCTGGTTAGGTTCTTTTTTTTTGGTATGATGTAAAAAAGCATATCTATATAAAAAGGTGATACTTTAAATTTTCTACTGACCTAAGATATAACACTGTGTTAGGCATTGGTCTCCTAATGTATAGCAATCTATATTTATGAGAGGGAATTTAGCTTGGATGTCATAAAAGCCGTATAAAAGTATTTTAGTAAACAGAAATTATAAATGCATACTTGATAAATTATTGTTTTGCAATTGATAATGATCAAAGAAATGTAAAAAAGGCATTATTTTTTCTATTCAATACTATTTTATAGACAAAAAGTAAGTAGGAAATAAAAGTGTTATTTAAGAATTTGTATTCTTTTTATGAAAATACCTCTTAATGTTTTAAAGTATTTATTCGGTTGTTAGGAAGTGTATTTTATCCATGAATTTTGAAACTCGACTATTCTTCTTGCTGGCGTTGCAGATTATAGAGGAAATATTTTTTGGTGCGGGAATTTTTGTATAATTCTTCGAATTTTCTAGTTTAAGACTATTTTTTTAATATACGTTCTGCAGCTCCTTAAAACCGTGTTAAAAATGTAAACATTTTAAACACAAAGACATTTCACTGTCAAATTGTCAGGTTATTGCCGAATGTTGCATATCTGTTCAGAATAGTTGAAGTTAATTTATTAATAATTATCTATATAAAATTTCTGCAATATTTCCCTAAATACGTGTATAAAAAAATAAATTTTTGCAGCATGGTTTGCGCATGTGCAGATTCGACGATTCCGATAACACATTTTTCAGTTGCTTCACTTTTCGGTCATAATTAGTTGCTACCCACTAATTGTACATTGACTTTTGCATAAGCCGAACAAACAAAATGTGTGATAGAACACGCCTTACGAAAACTCCAATTCCACCTATGTATGTAACAAAAGTGACCATTCCTCTTCAAAGGTGTATCTCTAACGTTTTTCCTGATGTCAGGTAAAAACCCCAAGAAATACTTACTACTCCACAAGATGCCAACATGAAAGACAAATTACTAGTTCAAAAAATATAAAGTATGGCTTTTTTGAGTTTTCCCCAATTTCTTTAGATAAAAAAAGACAAGAAAACAAAAGAAAGAGTTTATTCTACGTCTTTTTATAATTGTTTGTAGTAGTTTCATGCAGAACCAGTGAATTTTCATAAAAAAAAGAAAATAGGGTTTAGACTGCCGATTGAACTTTGAGGATGCAGAATTCCAAAAACAAAATGTGATAAAAAAAATGACTTCAGATTCGTAATCAGAACCCTAAAATCCGCCTGCATATAGAAAATCATCAAAATCGGCGATGGTGTAAAAAAAGTAAGTAAATTATGGCTCTTGTAAAGAATTTTACCCATGGAATTTAACAAATTTAAAATATACATTTGAAAGATTACCTTTTTTTAACAATTCCCATACACAAAAATTTATGGATGAGGCACTTTTTCGAATTATATCCAAAAAAATTAAGGTTTCGGAAGATTGCACTGAACTTGTTTATGGCGTATCGCTAAAAACATATTTTTCACAAACTTAATTTATGCACTACGTAAAAGACTGATTATATTATAATGCTTTATAACACCAAAATTATTATTTCTAACTAAAAGTTAGAAGTAATTATTATATTAAACATTATTAAACGTTTTTAAACATAATTACAGCTGCTAAATAAAGAGAGAGGGGGAGTGTCGTCTGTTCGACAGAAATCCAGTGTGCTGGGGATACTACGTTGCCAAGTTTATTTTATATATGATCTATATAAATTATATAAGAAAAAGAAAATGAATATGTGGGTTGTGAATCGGTACCAGCAGGAGCGCAAAGGCACTAGGTGAATTGGTACCGGGTTAGCACCAGGTTAGGCGCCGTAGGCGTCATCGTTAAAGCCCTAAAAGACGAACAACAACGCAG
Source organism: Kuschelorhynchus macadamiae (assembly GCA_030620095.1). Classification (NCBI taxonomy): domain Eukaryota; kingdom Metazoa; phylum Arthropoda; class Insecta; order Coleoptera; family Curculionidae; genus Kuschelorhynchus; species Kuschelorhynchus macadamiae. The sequence goes on along the minus strand of JAUTXW010002734.1, from coordinate 20,781 downwards.
GGCATTACTGGCGAAAGTCTAACATTCGGCATCGGGCGGCCCAGAGGGCCGATGTCGAATGTTAGGCTTCCGCCAGTGATGCACCCGCCTGTTGATTAGTGTTGACCGCACTAGGTAGATTGGTACCGGGTTAGCACCAGGTTAGGCACCGTAGGCATCATCATTAAAGCCCTAATATAAAAGGCGAACGACAGCGAAGTACATCACTGGCGAAACTCTAATATTTGGGATCGGCACAGGGATCCAAATGCGTTACTGTCGGGAGACAAACATGAAAAATTTAATACAATACAATAATGTAGGTTTGGCAACAATGCAAGATAGCCTTTCTTCAAATTGTCATATTAAGGAATATGGCGCATTGGAATACAGTGAAAATATCGAATTTCTTTTTGGTTTTTTTAATAGAAAAAGTGGTCCATCCATTTCTTTTATTTTCTTAAAACAGTTAAATGAAGGTAAACTTTCTATTTTATATTAAAAAATTATCAAATTCCGTGGGTTTAATTGTTTACAAGACCCGTAAATTATTACTACAAATATCGTTAAGATCGGTAAGGGTACGCCTAACTGCATAATTCACCGAAAAAATAATAAAAATTTGAAAATTAAGGAATGAATGGCACCTAGAGTTCGATTATATTTAGGTTCCTCCGGATCGAGCTGGCAAATTTCTTCTAAGCGGAACCAAAATCATAATATATGAAGTGAAGAAAAGCTGTTGTTTGTTCCTACCTAACCTATAAATATTTTTAATTTTTTGGGATTAAAACAGAAATGTTTTTTAAAAAGCTTCTAAAAAATAGTAAAATTATATATTTTCATAGAAATTTCTCTAATAGAAATATTTTAAAACTCAAGGAACGAGGAATGTTTGAAGATATTTTTCCAGATAACGCAGCGTATGTTTATTTTTTAAACTGAAAGCAGGACTTACTAGTTATAATTTGTTTGTTATAGGAATTGTGTTACTGACTTACTAAATGCGAGACTCCAGACAGTCTATGGGGGCTTCGACCCCACTGCGGACAGTTTACATGTAGGAAATCTCTTAGTTTTAATCAATTTATTGCACTGGCAAAGAGGTGGTCATCAGCCAATAGCTTTGGTAAGTATATGTTTATTTCTAGACGAGAAGAATTTAGAGGCAATTAAAATATTTGTGAGTTATAATCTAGAAGCAAATAAAATATATATGTTTAACTAACAAGTAATTAAATTATAAGGTAGGAGGGGCAACAGCAAAAATCGGAGATCCTAGTGGTCGAAACACAGAGAGAGAAGAGATGAAGACACATTCAATTGATACTAATATAAATGGGATCTGCAAAAATATTGAAACAATATTTGAGAATCATCAAAAGTATTTATGGAAAGGCCGAGATCAACTAAAACCTGTTAAGTATGATATTAACCACTTAATTTAAATTTCTGTGAATGAAGCTTGATTTATAGATTGATATAGGGCAAGCATAACATAACAGCAAGAAGTTGGAACTGGATAGCTAAAAGTCAAAGATTATTTTGGTAACTTGTGATACCGCGTTTCCGTAACTTATGATACTGCGTTTCTATAGCTTATGATACTGCAACAGAAGGTCATAAGTTGGGCAACTTCCGAGCTATTGACTTCCATTTAACTAATGAAATTTCTAAAAGTTGTGAGAAGTCAGGTGATTGATAAATATGAATTTTTTGGATCTGGTTGGGAATATTGTATATATATATATATATATATATATATATATATATATATATATATATATATATATATATATATATATATATATACACAAGTGATATATTTTTGTTATGCCAATTTATAAATCAAGCTCTATGATCTATTGGTTATTTCACATTCCACTCCACTTACACATTTTAGTTTTAAATAACATTTTTTTCCATCAGATATATTTTTTTAAACTGTTATCCTTATTTCTCAAAATATAATTATTGTTTTAAGGTTTAATATAAGCATGAGTTTTCCAGGATAGTTAATAATGATGACTGGTACACTAAGATATCTGCTGTAGAGTTAATAGGCCAAATAGGAAGGCATTTAAGGATGGGCACTTTACTTTCTAGACACAGTGTTCAGTCTAGATTGAATTCTGCCCAAGGAATGAGTTTCACTGAGTTTAGTTACCAATTGTTTCAAGCCTATGACTGGTTATATTTATTCAAGAAGTTTGAATGTACATTTCAAGTAAGTTTACGATATTTTCATCCTCAAAGATATTTCTTTCATAAAGTCACCTTTTGGATTGGAGTATTCTAAAAAGTTTGATTTTATTTTATTTTTTTTAGAGTTGATTAGCATTATTGATTATGACTTTTTCAGATAGGAGGGAATGACCAAATGGGAAATATTATGTCAGGACACGAGCTGATTAGTAAAGTTTATAACAAGTCAGTATATGGTAGGTTGAAGATTATTAATTTAGTTTATCTTGGAAAAAAGTTATTCTTTCTTATGTTTTTTAAGCTAAATCTATGAAAAAGTTAGTGGAACAAGATATTTACATGCTCAGACTATGTCACATGTGCCAAGTCACTAACAGCCTAAGCTGTGAATGCTTTATTACATGAGCATAATGTTATTTAATGCATTGCCTCTCTCAATTGAAAAGACTGTTAGTCTTATTAAATTTAAGACAAAAATAAAACAATTTTAATTGATATCCATTTTAATCTATAGAAGAATACTTTCCACACCAAAAATTTACCATCTTAGGTAAAGTTGTAGGTATTGTTACTAAAATAACAGTTTGTAGTTATTTTAAATTATATCTTTATGCCACTTTTATTTTTTTACTGTCTAGTGTAAGTGTTATCTGTTTCAGTACTCATCTTTTGAATTGTCAAATTTGATGACCCAATATTTTTTTTTATTAACATTTAGTTTTACAGATACATTTTTTAAAAACTTGCCCATGTCCAGTAGTTGAGCTGTAGACACTGATTCATTAAAAGCTGCAATGTTAGCAGGACGTGTACTAAACTCTGGATGACTATAATATTTGGGAATTATTCCTTTTGATCCCAAGCAGTAAAATCCATCTTCTGTAGTTTCTAGCACTCTTGCTAAAACTGACCGAGCATCTCCCCTGCGACATTTGACATTTGGAATAGAAATTCTTATTGTTGATCCAATGTCCAGTTTTGGATGAGAGTTATCTGAAGTAATTTTCATTCATTTTGCCTGTTCCTCTAATCCCTCATCGGCATCTTTTCTGCAGATAATACAGAGATTCTCCGAAGGCATATTTCTACCATCTTTAATATCATAATCTATAGGATTCAAACAAATACTCATGTCTGATAACACTTAACTTCTTTTTCAATGAATTCAAACTTGTATTGAATATATCTATGTCATTCTGTTCAAAAATGTTTCCTCTAGTACAGAACCATGTAATCGAAGAAGCTAAACCATAGTTGGTCCTATGAAAAGGATATGGAATAGTGTATTTATTCTCATTATTCCTTGAGGAATGTGAACAGATATCATTTCCAGTAATTCTAAACAGTTGAAATAGGGATTTACATGTATGAATGTATATAACAATATCTTTTAATTGTCCTTTTTTTGTAACACTGCCCATTACCTTCAATAAAATATTTGAAGTTTTCAATCCAATTTTATTCGAGAATGCAAAGAAATATTCTTCATAAATTGAATAAATCTTTTATTTTCGTGGCTGCATTTGTTTGAATCATTATCGAACATCCAGGTAGTTAACATTCTCCACGTCTTGGATGGTGCATTCAACAATTCCCTGGCTCTGTCTGTAACGTAATTAATTTTCAAGTCAAGTGAAGTGATATGACAAGCACAAATTTGTATTTGTCATCAGCATGAGGTTGATAATCTATCAAATCAACTTAATAAAATATCATTACAAACTATATTCTTGTATTTTTCTTCCACTGCTTTCATCATACAATCTCTAACTCCATCTCCTGTAAGTTAAAAAAAATAATTAAAAATCTTAGCACTTCTTTAAAACCAGTCAACTTATCGGTAGATGTATGTATTTCTAGAAGAATGTTGATCCCCTGCCAAGGGGCATTATCAATTTTTCTAATTTCTGAAGAGATAATACACATAGTATTTCCGAAGCCAATGTATTATTAGACTATTTTGTTCAGCAAGCATAGCACTTTTTTATTCTTCTTTTTTTTGCTAAACTGCTGTTGTTTTCAGTAACAAATTTTTTTCACTCATAAAGGTCTTCGTAAAACCGTCATATATAAAAGATCTCCAAAGAATGTGTCAAAACCCTAAATTTTCCTTGTGATAAGAAATTTAAAAAAAAATGGTAACGGGTACAGTTATTCAGAATGTTTAGGAACATAATTTAAAATTATTTTTGAATATACAGGATAACTTAAGAATTCACAAGAAACCCAACTTCAATTTTTAAAAGCCAGACGAACTAAATCTCTTTTTAGTCTTGACCTGTTTTTTTTTTTCTTTACAACGTAGACGTTTTATGCATTCCCAGAAGACTAAAGCTCTGAACCCTTTCTAGTCTTTTAAAACGTACTTGGTAATATGGTGCCCATACAACACAACAATATTGTAATATGCTACGAACCAAAGTGGAGTACAGTAATTTCAGGACTTGTATGTCCTTAAAATCTCAACATTGACATATTTTGAATCCCACCATCTTAAAAGCCTTAGCTACGGAACACCCTGTATAATATAAGTCCTTCACATGGATCTCTTCTTGCTACAGAGTATGTCTGATGCCTTTATGTTTAAAGATACGCAAGAAATTGAGAAAAACCCTGCCATAAGAGGCAATGTATTCCCAATGATTCCACTATGTAATTGAGCATTCTCCATCTCTCTCTTACACATTGTTTCTTATTGCAGGGTTATTGTTAATTTCATCATTGTTTTTAAAGATAAAAGTATCAAACCTTATATATTTGTAATTAGCAAGAGACTAAATGTGTTAAAATAATATTATACCAGATAACCTATTTAAAGTAAAGACATTCTCATTGTTAACTTTCTGGTGATCTTTTGTCTTTTTGTTGTTTTTTTTTTGTAAATTCTGATAAAACCCAAAAACTTTGTATTTAAAGCCTTTTGATAAATCATATAATGAAGTCTTTAGGGTACTGTTTAAAATATAACCATACACTACTGTACTAAATAAACTATTTTTGTATAATAATATCCACTAATTTATTTCAATTTGACAGCTGTTATGTACACTGTGTCTTTTTCAAAAACCAACTCAGTCTTGAGTGATAATGAATTTCCATCAAGTAATGGCTAATTCGATAAATTATAACCAGACCCTCCGTACGTCCAGAAAACGGACATCTGTAACTGTTGTCTGTACCTACCTAATATCCTCTAGTGTAAAGACCCCTTTATTAGTTGTGTCTTTATTGAGTAACAGCCTGTTCGTGTTAAACAAAAGTTCCAACCTTGCTTGTGCTGGTCCAATATTCTACTCAACATGGTTAATGTTAACTCCAGTTACCGATAAACTGTTACGTTCAGGAAAGAGGGTGTAATGAGCATCGGTCTCCCTCAAAGGCAAATCGTTGAATAAGATCAAGAGCAATTTTGGCCCCAACCCTGACCTTAACAGAATGATTGAAAACTCGTATTTTTCCATCTGTGAAGGGCTAAGAATCAACACATATTTTATATATATATATATATATATATATATATATATATATATATATATATATAGGTATTAAACAAGATATGTTTTAGGTTTGACAGTTCCTCTAGTGACAACAGAGATGGGTGATAAATTTGGAAAATCAGCTGGGAATGCTGTTTGGTTATCTCCTGAGAAAACGTCCCCATTTTCACTCTACCAATTCTGGATGAGACAGCCAGATTCCGAAGTGGAGAAGTTGCTGAAACTTTTCACCTTCGAAACACTGGGAAGTATTTCTGATATTATGAGAAAGCACAAAGAGAAGCCTGAACTTAGGATGCCGCAACAAATTCTTGCAGAGCAGGTGAGGAATATCAGTTTAAGTATGTAGATTTTGGATAAAATTATTAGTTATTAAAATTTATATTATTAATATCAGTGTAGGGGAAATTTCTGATGCAAACTGCAGTAAAGTCTTATTAAGATTCTATTAAATATTAAGGAAAGTGTAACTAAATTATTTTCCAACAAAATATACTAATTTACATAGACATGCAAACACCTGTAGGTATTGTTTTATTTTAAAAATATGTAATAAGGGTGTTTTTGTTAGCTATTAGAGCAAGTTAGGAAGTTATTAACAGTTTAGTCTTATCAGTCCAGAATGATTGTATAATGAGTAAACAGGGTTGTTATATTTAGATAAATTAAAAACATGTCAATTGCACATCATGAATTCAACAAAATGCATTAATAATCTAACTTAAAGAAAAACGAAAATTTCTCTTAAGGCTGAAGAGCACATGGAGCATGCTCTTTTCTTTCAAGAATGTAATTAGATTAGATAAAGACAAAAAGATGACCCACTAACAGATCAAGTTGGGTCATTTAGCCATTCACATAAAAATTAAAAATCATAACACTTGCAGCACTTGTCAGTTATATGCAAAATCAAATCTAAATAAACTTGTAACACGTGAATTTATACATGCTTATGACACAAGACAGAAATCATAGATTGATCTACCACACCTTGATTGACTCTGACCCAGAAGATGTTTAAAATCACTTCAATTAAATTATATAATAGTTTACCTGACGATGCTCAAACAATGTAACTGTTGATCAGCAAATAAAGAATTAATTAGTATTATTGTTATTATTATTGTTTGTGTTAGCATCACTGGGCAATATTGATAGCTGCCAATAATATACGATTTTCAAAAATGTTGTATGTCCATTTTAATTTGTTTAAATTTTTATGATTTGAGATTTAAGTCATGTTATAAGTTTATTAAGTCTTTTTATTCTGTTGTTCATTTTCTTAGTTGTTTAACAGATTGATCTGGTTTCTGTGTGTTACTCAATTATCTGTTATTTTGATCGCAAAAATTCCAAAACCTTTCAGCAGTTGGTGCCAGCAATTTAGCTTGTCACTTATCAATTACTTTGAAAGACAAAGAGATGGAGTTCTATTTTGTCATTAAATGGCGTAAGAGAGGATTGGAATTTGAACCAAATTTTACTATATGTATACTTTATTATTTTGCTAAAAATACAACTATTTTTATTATTTTACTGAAATCCTGTTGTGATTAATAAACAAAACAAACTGATTATGAAAATTCTGATGATTTCATTTGTCAAAGAGAAATATCTGGATTTTTTTCAGTGTATGTGGCAACTGCGTGACCAAGTCATAAATTTTGATGACGTGAAACCGAAGTTTTATTAATTTATCTATAGTATGTTTTGAGACTTATTATTACTCACTTAAGGAACTGACCTGCCATTATGTGGTACATATAAAGGTTGGTCTGGTATTTAAAAGATATGTTTGTATTCCCAATGTTCAGACTAAGGTTGTTTTTGTGCAAAACAGTTTTAATACACTTTTCATATAGTTTTGTTGAGGATACAGAAATAAGAATCATTAACTACGAGATTAAAAAGATCTGTTGTTTCTACAAGTACAAATGATTGTGAAAAATTAAAGAGGGCATTGATGGCTTGTGTAAAAGGTGAGTCTAATGGAATGTCTTTCATCACTGAGAAATGTCAGTTTTATCGTAGAAGGTCTGTTGTACTGTACAAATTAACTCAATAAATATATTGGTAATCATGTCTTTAAGATGTTAGGATTCATTAGTCATACATTAAATGGTTTTAACAATATTCATTGTTTTAAAATATATTCTTCCTATATAAGATCTTTTTTATATATGGTTGCCCTATATGGTCTCCACATTACAAAACATCTATTAGAAAGAAGTTAAAAGAGATATTATTAATTAATACATATTACAGCCAATTAAAAATAACAAGCAGTAATATGACAGTAATTAAATTAAATCTGAGCCTGAGTATCAGTTATTATGTCTAAATATAAGTCACTTGCATATTTATTAAATTAGTTACACATCCGATACACAAATTTTAAATTTTTTTTGTGCACTTTTTTCAGTAGATTTAATCCTTCATAACAGGTTTATCTTTTAACTAAGTAAGTTTAAAATTAATATGTCTGTTGGTAAAATAAAAATTGGCCGTATAAATGTTAGATCGTTAATTCTTAGTCTACAAAATATTCAACAATTTATTTCTAATGAGAATTTTGATATTTTTGGGATATCTGAAACATGGTTAAGTGAGAGAATTAAGTCAAATGATGTAAAAATCGCAGGGTACAATCTTATAAGAAGGGACAGGGCCGGGAGGGGCGGTGGTGTCGGGTTATACATAAAAAATTCTTATAAATTCCATTTGGTCACTACTGAGTTTACGATGAGTGAAAACTTCGAACAAGTGTGGGTAAAAATGTGTGTTCAAAATATTAATTATATTTTTGGTTGTGTATATAAGCCACCAACATATAAAATGTCGGATTTTCTAAATGACTTCGATAATGTTCTAACATCAATATGTATACTGTGCGATAAACTCTGTTGTGTTGGTGACTTTAATGTAGACTATCTAAATTTGTTTTCTAATGATGTAATAGAGTTTAATTCAGTAATTGAAACGCTAGGCCTTTTGCAAAAAATTTCCAGTCCCACTCGTATTACAGCTTCATCAAGTACTTTAATAGACCTTGTTTTGTTGTCTAATGATATAAAAATAATAAACTGTGAGTTCATTTTTTGTGAATTTTTAATGCCGGAAAGCAAGAAGCAAATTAATTATGTAAATTATAGGGATATAAAAAGTATTAATGTACAGCAATTTAATTATGATTTGCAATCAATACCGTGGCGCAATATATTCGATATTCCCGACATAAACCTAAAAGTAAAATTTATAAATGAAAATTTAAACACACTGCTAGATCTACACGCGCCTTTAAAAAAATAAGAACAACAAAAGCATATCAACCATGGCTGGAGGGTGCAAAAGGCCTTATGAAACGGCGTGACAGGGCTTTGAGTAAATACAGAAGAGATCGAACTGACGCAAATAGACAATATTATAAATCTTTACGTAATTTAACCACCCTTACAATAAAAAACGAAAAAAAGGCTTTTTTAAGGGCCAAGTTGTCTTTATCGAATAATGTTTGGCAGGAGTTAAAGAATTACTGCTCGGGAGTTCATAAAATTGAAATTCCAGAGGCTTTAAAAAAGCCTAATGAAATTAACAATTATTTTTTAACTTCAATACCAAATTCTCAATCGCTTGCAAACGATATGCTTGATTACTATACAAAAAATATTAAAGATACTGTAATATCTCCTTTAAACTTTACTACTGTCTCCGATATCTGCGTACTGAACAATATAACTCAAATTAAATCAAATACCTCTGGTATTGACGGTTTGAATATTTATTTTATTAAAATGTGTTCATTTATTCTTCCATTTCTGACTCACGTGGTCAACTTCGGTATAGAAAACTCTGTTTATCCCGATTCTTGGAAGAGGGCTATGGTAACGCCTCTACCAAAAAATAATGACCCGAAAGATTTTAAAGATTTAAGACCTATTAGTGTTTTGGCATGTCTCTCAAAAATTTTGGAAAAAAATATAAATTATCAGTTAACCAGGCACGTGGAGTCTAATAAGATCCTTCCTGAGACGCAGTCGGGCTTCCGAAGGGGTCATGGCTGCTCTACTGCGTTAGCAAATGTTAGTGATGACATTTTTAGAGCTACAGATCGAGGTCATATAACGGTTTTGGCTTTGCTAGACTTCTCTAAAGCCTTCGATACAATAAATCACAAAATGCTGCTTTCAATTTTACATTATATAGGGCTAAGTGATAAGGCTGTATTGTTTTTCAAAAATTACTTATCAGGGAGATCACAATGTGTTAAGATTGGAGAACAGGTCTCTCCAGAACTACCTGTAACTAGTGGAGTACCCCAGGGCTCAATTGTAAGTCCTTTGCTGTATGCTATTTACACTTCAGGTATTCATAGTGTTTTCGAGAGATGTAGTGTTCAGTATTACGCAGACGACACACAAGTGTACTTATCATTTAGCAGAAATAATGTTGTTGATTCCTGTCAGGCATTAAACAATGATTTGGAGCGTCTCGGGTCGATTTCTTCCATTCTCTATTTTTAAACCCACAAAAATGTTGTTTATTGTTGTTCGGTCTCAAAAATGATGTAAATGTTGTAAAAAGTAAAATCAATATAAAAATAAATGATGTTTCATTGGAAATTAAGGATAGCGCCCGGAATCTTGGAATGATCTTTGACAATTCGATGAGATTTGAACAGCATGTATTCTAACTGCATTCAACGTGCTTATGTAAAACTTAAATTTCTTTACGCCCATCGCCATGATTTGTCAATAAATATTAAGAAGTTGCTGTGTGACTCTCTTGTGCTGTCTATATTTGGCCATGGTGACGTGGTTTACGGAAACTGTTTAACACAAGCGCAGAAAAATAAAATCCAAAAGGTACAAAATTCTTGCCTTCGCCTTATATACGGAATTCGAAAATTTGAAAGAATATCTCATAAATTGCGTCAAACAAACTGGCTGAATATGGACAGCAGGAGACAGATGCGCTCAGCTAATTTTTATCATAGAATTCTTTATTATAAAAGTCCTGCGTATTTACATAATAAAATAATTTTTCGTTGTCATGTTCATAACATAAATATTCGGTTCAAAGGTTTAATAACTCCACCTTTCCATTAGACTTCTCAATTCGAAAGGAGTTTTTCATATAATATTGTTAAACTGTACAACTCCCTTCCTCTTCATTTAAAATCTTTATCACCCGTAAAATTTAAATTTCAGATTTTTAAGCATGTATTCAATAGACAAAACGAAATATGAATTGTACATGCACATATGTGTAAGCCTGCAAAGTAATTCTGTAAGCATACACGCCGCGCCTATGTGTTTTTTTTTATATATTTTGGTTAATGGTTAAGTAGAGCAGGATGAATGAGCCTTTATCGGCAGTTCATATCTGGACTTCGCCTTTTTTCGCATTAAAATATAATAAATAATTGTAAGATCCAAAATTGTATCTTATGTAATCTACATGTGAAAATAAAGACCTTATTATTATTATTATTATTATTATTATATTTAAGTGGCCATATTATGCTACCATATTGAAGTTTGGGCAGTACAAGACTATCAGAGAATCTAAGCCAAACATCAACATTAAAGTGCTTGGTAGATTTTATGATGAAACCCATTGTTCATCATTTATCTTTACAATCTTGTGGTCAGTAAAATTTACTTCACTGTCCAGCAACATTCCAAGATCTTCCAGTTTATAGCCATTTTTAGTTACACAGTCTAGTTACACTCTATACTTAAATATTTGAGTTCCTTACAACCTGACAAGTGCAGTTAATAGCAAGTATAAATAAAAGCGGCCCTAGATTTGATCCTTGAGGTACTACTGTATATATTAGACTTAGTTCCTTTTAATTCAACATACTGTTTCCTATCAGGTAAATAAGAACTAATCAGATATTCTAGGGATATTTGTTACATCCATTATCCATAAAGATTTTATAATAACACTATGTTTTGGTTTTATCTTATCAAAAGCTTTCTCTAAATTCGTAAAAATAATTTATCATAGAATTCTTTATTATAAAAGTCCTGCGTATTTACATAATAAAATAATTTTTCGTTGTCATGTTCATAACATAAATATTCGGTTCAAAGGTTTAATAACTCCACCTTTTCATAAGACTTCTCAATTCGAAAGGAGTTTTTCATATGATATTCCTAAACTGTACAACTCCCTTCCTCTTCATTTAAAATCTTTATCACCCGTAAAATTTAAATTTCAGATTTTTAAGCATGTATTCAATAGACAAAACGAAATATGAATTGTACATGTACATATGTGTAAGCCTGCAAAGTAATTCTGTAAGCATACACACCGCGCCTATGTGTTTTTTTTTTTTATATATTTTGGTTAATGGTTAAGTAGAGCAGGATGAATGAGCCTTTATCGGCAGTTCATATCTGGACTTCGCCTTTTTTCGCATTAAAATATAATAAATAATTGTAAGATCCAAAATTGTATCTTATGTAATCTACATGTGAAAATAAAGACCTTATTATTATTATTATTATTATTATTATTATATTTAAGTGGCCATATTATGCTACCATATTGAAGTTTGGGCAGTACAAGACTATCAGAGAATCTAAGCCAAACATCAACATTAAAGTGCTTGGTAGATTTTATGATGAAACCCATTGTTCATCATTTATCTTTACAATCTTGTGGTCAGTAAAATTTACTTCACTGTCCAGCAACATTCCAAGATCTTCCAGTTTATAGCCATTTTTAGTTACACAGTCTAGTTACACTCTATACTTAAATATTTGAGTTCCTTACAACCTGACAAGTGCAGTTAATAGCAAGTATAAATAAAAGCGGCCCTAGATTTGATCCTTGAGGTACTACTGTATATATTAGACTTAGTTCCTTTTAATTCAACATACTGTTTCCTATCAGGTAAATAAGAACTAATCAGATATTCTAGGGATATTTGTTACATCCATTATCCATAAAGATTTTATAATAACACTATGTTTTGGTTTTATCTTATCAAAAGCTTTCTCTAAATTCGTAAAAATAATTTATCATAGAATTCTTTATTATAAAAGTCCTGCGTATTTACATAATAAAATAATTTTTCGTTGTCATGTTCATAACATAAATATTCGGTTCAAAGGTTTAATAACTCCACCTTTCCATTAGACTTCTGAATTCGAAAGGAGTTTTTCATATAATATTATTAAACTGTACAACTCCCTTCCTCTTCATTTAAAATCTTTATCACCCGTAAAATTTAAATTTCAGATTTTTAAGCATGTATTCAATAGACAAAACGAAATATGAATTGTACATGTACATATGTGTAAGCCTGCAAAGTAATTCTGTAAGCATACACACCGCGCCTATGTGTTTTTTTTTTATATATTTTGGTTAATGGTTAAGTAGAGCAGGATGAATGAGCCTTTATCGGCAGTTCATATCTGGACTTCGCCTTTTTTCGCATTAAAATATAATAAATAATTGTAAGATCCAAAATTGTATCTTATGTAATCTACATGTGAAAATAAAGACCTTATTATTATTATTATTATTATTATTATATTTAAGTGGCCATATTATGCTACCATATTGAAGTTTGGGCAGTACAAGACTATCAGAGAATCTAAGACAAACATCAAAATTAAAGTGCTTGGTAGATTTTATGATGAAACCCATTGTTCATCATTTATCTTTACAATCTTGTGGTCAGTAAAATTTACTTCACTGTCCAGCAACATTCCAAGATCTTCCAGTTTATAGCCATTTTTAGTTACACAGTCTAGTTACACTCTATACTTAAATATTTGAGTTCCTTACAACCTTACACGTGCTGTTAATAGCATGTATAAATAAAAGCGGCCCTAGATTTGATCCTTGAGGTACTACTGTATATATTAGACTTAGTTCCTTTTAATTCAACATACTGTTTCCTATCAGGTAAATAAGAACTAATCAGATATTCTAGGGATATTTGTTACATCCATTATCCATAAAGATTTTATAATAACACTATGTTTTGGTTTTATCTTATCAAAAGCTTTCTCTAAATTCGTAAAAATAACGTCAACCTGAATTTTATTGTATTGGTTAGAACTTCATGTAAGCACTGTACATAAATTATTAAGTTTTGTCTTGGTAGATCTATTGGGAAAAACTATGCTGATTTACGGAAATGCTGTGTTTTTTCATTATATAGTCTGTTAAATGGCAACCCTAAATACTTTGGAAACTGCATTAATGATAGATATGGGACAATAATTCACTACTTGTTCTCTTAAGCCACTTTTGCAAACAGAAGTAACTACTTGATTTCCAAACACTCAGGTAAACAGACGTTCCTATACTTACATTAAGTATATGGCATAATGGCTGTAAAAAGATGTCTCTGTAACCCTTAATTAGATGTTCAGGTATGTCGTCAGGTCATATTGCCCTATTCCTTTTAATTTATTGATTCCCTCCTATATTTCGTGTTCAACAATAGAAGATTCACAAAAAAACCTACTAGGCGTACTTATGTTACACATCAAATTTTCTGTTGGAGAACGGAACCAAAAAAAAATCAACTACGCACTTCATGACATTGAAAGAACTAACATCATTTTTAGCTTCATTGGGCATACCTTCACTGTGTATTTGTGTTTTTATGCAAGACAGAAATAAGTAGGATCCTCATTCAGTCTACCAGCCACAAGCTCTATTTACTATTTATGCTAACATGGTGTCTGAGTACACCCACTTAAGAAATCATGGTTCTTGATTGACCACAGCTGTGAAAGCTTTCGTTCTGTACACCTAGTTCTTATAATCTTCCTGAAATATGATTCCTTTTTCTTTAAGCATTTAAGATGCTTCCATTGAACCATACCGGCAAAGTTTTATCAACATCTTTGGACAAAGGAACACATTGCTCAAATATTAAATTTAACAAATCATAGAATACTACAACTTCTTTATTAACATTTGTATATTCAAGAAGTGTAGGGCAGTTTTGGCCACGAATTAAGTTGTAGGTTCATAAGGTGATACTTGGTTGTTTTTAAATTGTACTTGATATTTACCATTTCATCACATTCATAATTTTAATTCTCCTGAATTATTACTGTAAATTCGTTTTCATGCTAAAATAAGCAATACTCTTAATAATAAAAGATTTTATGTAAATTTTCACTCTGAAACTACAGGTGATCACTTGTTTCTGTAATAGTGGAATCATCATCTGCAATCCTAATAATTGAATTTTTACCCTTACTTAACACTTTTAATTTAAATATATGTAATGTTTTAAGATGGAAATCGTCACAATGTACTTCGAGAATGGCTTTAGTTTTGTTTTTCAGACTAAATTGATTTACTAGGTTAATAGATAAAATTGTAATCTAGGTTAATCTGTAAATGGCTTATCCATTAACTACATAAATAAAATATAAAAACACTAAGAATATAAGTTATAGCACATAAATTTTTTTTTTTAATAAATTAAAAAAACAGATATTATTGAAGATAGTTATATAAATCTCACCTTTAATAATGTATCTGTAAAAACAAAATTAATTTTGAAACACTCTCACATTCCTAGAATATTTTCAGATATTTTTTTTTAGGTTACTCTTCTTGTTCATGGTAGTGAAGGCCTCAAAAAAGCTCAGAAAGCTTCAGAAGTATTATACAAAGGTAATGTAGAAGCTTTAGGACACATGAATGTTAGTGATATAGCTCAGATGTTTGAAGGTGCCACAGTTGTGGAGTTATTGCCAGAAATAGGCCAAAGTATTTTAGACATATCAATGAAAGCTGGATGTTTCCCAACACAAAGTAAGTTAACTTTTATAGGAGCTTATAAATATTAACAAATATAATATTTTTTTATCAACATAAAACATTGATTTATATAAACTTTTATACTCTGCAACTTTGTCAAATCCAAAACATTTCTAAGCATCTTCATATTAAAAGAAAAATGCTTTTATTTGTTTATTTATCAAGATTTCTGCCCAGTTACAATTTTGTACATATAATACATTTGGATATTTATATGTAACTTAAGAAGAGACTTCAGTTTGTCTTTTATATGCAGATGATTTGAAATTCTTTTCACCCGTTTCCTCTGACCCCAACCCTCTGCAGTCTAAAGTCTTGTTATATGGTGCCGCACAAATTATCTGCATCTTAACATTTCTAAATTCAAAGTGCTTCGTTTTTTACGTTTTATGATGGCTATTTGTCCAATGCCTGCAAGGGCTATGTCTTTACATCCTTTAGTACACACGTGAACCATACAAACCCAGCACAAATAAATAAAAATACTCTTAAAGACGTTATAAATCCTGCAACAAAACTGAAATTGTTACTTGGGATCCGATAAATAAGTAAAGTAGTACAGTAATTTTTGTTTAAAATTTGTTTTCAAAAGTTTTATTCGAAATTGAATAAAATGTTTCTTTCATTTTTAGATGATGCGCTGAGAATCATTTCCGCTGGAGGGTTTTGCATCAACCAACAAAAGGCCCGAAATCCGAGTGAAATTGTGAATTTAAATGCACATGTGTTGCAAAATAATATTTCTCTTCTCAGAGTAGGTAAAAGAAATTATTATATTGTTAAGTGGTTGACGTAGTTACTAGTAGTAAGTAATATAACAAATTTTTGCAAATAAAAAAAGCTTTTCTATTAAAGTAGTAATCACTCCAGCTCTTAAGTACATTAAAGTGATTTGCACTTTCTATTAAAATTACTATAAGGTGTTGAAATGAAACATGTTTCTGTTCTTTAAGTACATTCATTTCTGATGTACTTGTTTTAGACAGATAACGTCATAAAACGTAAAAATTTTACTGTAATGTACTTGTAACTTAATTTGATAACTTTTGCCAAACATTATAGAATAATGTAACATGCACAGTTTTTACAAAGTGATTAGAAGTGTACAGAACATGCAAAGCTAATATTGTATGTAATAACTTAAGTAATGTGCTCAATTCAAAAACGCTTATCCAACTGAGGAGGTAACTAACGTACCTGGGACATTGTTTCTGTGTCACAAAATGAGAAAGTCAAGAAAGTAATGGCTAAGGTTTGTTTTAAGGTAGTAGATTTAGAATCTTCACTAAACTCATTCTGTCGGACTTGCATTTTCTTTATTTCGTAACGTTTCGAATGATTCATTTGTTCTTCCAGTACATTTATTTATAGTGTACATGTTTTAGACAGGTAACATTATAAAACATAAATTTTGTTTTACTGTAATGAACTTGTAACTTAATTTGATAACTTCTGCTAAACATTATAGAATAATGTAACATGTTACAAAGTTATTAGAAGTTCATTGAACATGCAAAAGCTAATGTTTTATGGAATAACCGAAATGTGACATTGATGGTATTGTTATTCCTCATTTAAAAAAAAAGCTTTTCCAACTGAAGAGGTAACGAACATACCTGCAACATTTTTTCCTTGATGGAATGAAGACGCTAAGCAAGTAATGCAAAACGTTTTTTTGAAGGTGGTAGACAATGTAGAATGTTCACAAAAATGGTTTTGCCGGACTTGCGTTGGCTTTGTTTCACAACGTTTCGAATTGTAACTATCTCCACACTGGAACTAGAGATTCATTTAAGAGGCACATTCGACTTGTGGATCTTTGGTAAACCATAGAGATGGGGCGATTTGCTGTAGTTAGCTGCTATGTATTCTTTCTGGGATGTAGGCAGTATATTTCTTCAACCAGGCCAGAAAGTAAAATCCCTGAAGTGAAGATTTTAAAAACTAACCTTATCAGTAAATAGAAATGTATTTTTTTCTTTTAGTATATTTTTTGAAGAAGACTGGACAGACTAGGCAGAAACCTGCTCTGTGGCTGGTATAAAACATAGTTTTGCCACAATAGGACATAATGAAAATGACATTTGAATAGATTTATATAAAAAAAATTGATTTACTGTAATTCATATCTTTAAATGATAAAATAAAATATATGTTGACAATTAGCTGCCACTCCATTTTAGAGGTAACACAGTTATAAATTGATCAGATAAATGTGTTACAAAGATGTCATATAAAAATATATAGATCAGGGAAAATTTTAAAATTGTTGTAAGGGGTTGGCTGCGGTATGTCAAACAAAACCAGATAAGAGAAAATTAATATTTTGGCAATAAATGTGTTCTAACAACAAAAAATAATTTTATTTCAAATACTTGTCTTAAGAAATTTTAAAAAAATGATGTCGCTTTCTATACATACCTAATTTATTCCACAAGAAATATCGAAAAGAAATAAGTTTTCTCAGTTCAGTTTCACCTGTCTGAGTTTTATTAACTATGACATAATTTTCTGAGAAATTAGTTATAAAGAAGCATCATTAAACATAAAAATGAACTGTACAGAATGTCTCATTATATTTTGTTCCTTGCCTGTTAATATATACTGAAATACAAGTTTATTACAATTCTTAAAGATTCAAATTTTCAAACCAAATTATATTGGACTATTTGGCTCGAATGGAAGTTATGTTCCAATATATTTATGTTTAAATATATCATGCCAAATGTTTTGCATTTTTGAATTAAATATTCCCGTTGTGCGCATTTTGACTGGCAGTTCAATGACTGTTACACAATTGGGTTAAGAAATGTTAGTGATTTACGCTCATGGCCAATCGCATATTATATGTCAATAGAAAGAAGAAAAGAAGCCTGTCATTATAGCTTTGCAACATTACCTTTCGTGAGCTCCGATAACGAGAAGAGATATTTTATTCTTTTTCGCACTTACTTGCAGTACATGTTTATTTACTTTGATCATATCAACAAAACATAGACGATTTTCTGAATAAAACAGCACACTCTTCTTATTATTATGTCTATAGATGGTTCATTTACATTGTAAAAGTATGTCATATAGAAAGCGCTTATTAATTTCGCATGTAAGGTTTGCGAACGTTACATTGAAGTATTTTAGCAACATTGGTGGGATCGTCTTTAAAAATACACGTCTTGGGTAAATTAGGTAGTCACATACACATTCATAGGGTGGGCGTTGTAAATTAATTTAATATTTGGATTTGAGGGAAGATATCGTAATATCAGTTCGGAATTTTATTTTCAAGATTATTTATTTATTTATTAAATTTACAGGATACCCCATTTTATAATAACAATTCATATCTATAATATACTATGGGATGGCAGGAACAATACAAAATTGGAATAAATATGACTTAAAATAACAATATCACATTTAAAACTTTTTAAAACCAACTAGTGTGCACCCAAATGGATCGAGATACTTACCATACTCACTGAGTAAATGAAGACTCCTATCAATGGGAGAATGTTTACCATAATTGGTAGCATGAAATGGAACATTAAAGATATCGAAGTTCCTCAAACGAAGGGGAACATTTAAACAGATTCTCGAGAGAAGTTGGGGACAATCAGTCAGACCATTAACGAATTTGAAGATACAGCACAAATCGAACATCAAGCGTCGTTTTTCAAGAGGAACCAGACCCATTCTTTGGAGCTTATGTGATCGATGATAAACCACAGAATTATAATAAAATAAGAAAAATAATATATTATCACAACACCAAAACTCATATATTCAATAAATTATGTAGTAATTGTCAGAAATATTGACTAAAAGTATGTCATTAACTAAATTATAAGTTAAATTTTAAATATATACAGGGTATCCCAACTCTATAGACAAAAAATATCTTCACCCCTATATATATTTAAAACTTTTTAAAACATAAAGTCCTTAGTTTAATAAAAAAACACTACTTATGGTGGGAGTAGGGATTACTTTATTTATGATCGGTGCTAAGGACTTACCAAATCCAGGGCCCCCTTAAGAAGTTTTTTAATGTGTTTAATTAAGCATTTTAAAATAAACTTTTAAATTTGAATTCTGAATACCCTTATATACAATTTTAATTACCCATTTAATTAATTAAAATTCATTTCAAATGACAATTTTCTCCCTTTTAAATTAAAGTCTTCTGCTGTGCAGACAATTTATATAAATTCTACAGGACTGCTTTCACAGACACAAGTACTTTTTTTTAAATCTCCAAACTATTTCCAATATAATTGGTCTTAATTCTAATGATTGGGCTTGCACCTGATGATGGATGGAATAAGCTAATAATAATGATGATCAATTGGGCCTTTTCCAATTTCCCCATTATTATCTTTAAAATATCTCACGCATGTGTACAGAGGATAGGATTGCAATTTGGTATCCAAAAGGAGGACATATTGAGTTAAGTTTTCTACTCTAAGACATCTTTAAAAAAATATAGTTTGTTTTCAATTTGCCATTTATTAACCGCCTATTTACATGTCTTTTTCTTCAATAGAATACAAATTCAAATTTTCATAAGTTAAACTATGAAAGCATCCCCTTATTTTCTTGATTTTTGGGCTAAAATAATTAGGAGACATATCTAATAATATTCCCTGACTCTACCTTAGTACTTGTTTGATAGAATCTGATTCAAAATTGAAATAAAAATATGCAACACTGTCATGTTTTATGTTGTGTTATTTTGACTAACACATTTACCATGGCTTAAGTTTAATTTTTATTTGTAAATATCCTCATTTTGGCTGATTACATTATTAAATCTTTTTAAAATTTGAGTCTGAGTAGGTATTTTGTACCTAAAACTAATTAAAAAATAATTTTTCTAAATGAAATTATTTGATTTATTTTAACTTTAAAATATTTTTGAGTCAGCCATTTTAAACCTAGAAACAAAGATATCTAATAGATATATAACAGATAGTTACAAATATCTTCACAAGAAAACAAAATGTCAACACACTCGACAACACATCTACTAACAGAAACAAAATTATTTGAAATCTTCCTAACTTTAAATTAAGATCCTTAAATAAATTACAAATGCATGAAAATATTTTCATCAATTCATCAAGTTAATAATAATTGCACTTAGAGTGTGAATATGGTCAGGATGAATTCTTGTAAACCTTTTCAGGTCTTGCAACAGTCCATCGATGTCCAGAATAAACTTGTAATTTGTACTCTTAAAAGCAGTTATCAAAATTCCAGCTGGTAAGTACAGCTTTGAGCATAAGAGATAATG